>CM074506.1:1136209-1221128 GCA_037389245.1 Oryzias sinensis | reverse complement strand
TGGGGAAAAGCAGGTGAAAATAAGAAGCACAAGGAAGAGGAAGATGGAAGGAGAAGAGAAGGAGAAGTCTCAGCTGGTGGTTTGGTGGAAGAACACATGAGGAGGAGGAGTTCTACTACTGGACATTTGATAAACTGTCCTCCTTCTGATCTACTCTAAATTAGAATAGAAATACATTTGCAGAGAAATACACAGGTGAGACGACATGTTACTCAGTAGTATGACTGCAAAGAAAACAACCAACAAAATAGAAATCAACTACAATATCGGGGCGGCTGTGGTGCAGTGTTAGGGCGGCCGACCCATGATCGTAATATTGCAGGTTCGATTCCTTGCCAACCCAAGAGTCGAAGTGTCCTCGGGCAAGACACTGAACCCCACCTTGCCTCTGGTGGTAGGCGGGCGCCTGTGTTAGGCAGCGCAGCCACCAGTGTGTGAATGTGTGTGTGACTTGGTGAATGGGTCGGTGACTGTAAAGCGCTTTGTCCTTGTAGGTAGAAAAGCGCTATACAAGTATACGCCATTTTTTAACCAATAAAAGTAGTAATTAAAACTGAAACCACTGCATTAAACTTTCTGTACTGATTAATCACAAACATATTGTTCTACAACAAAGATTATACCAGAACATTACTTGTTGGCTTCAGTATCTTTAGAGATATTGAGGATTTTTGATCAATTATGATCCATATTTACATTAAAAAAATTCTTAACATAAACAAAGTGAATTTATGAATAATCTTTGTCGCAGTAGGACAAAAGGATCATGATTAGTACAGAAAGTTTAGTGACAATAGCTTCAGTATCTTCAGAGCTATTGAGCACCTTTATTATGATATCTCTATTCAAATTTGGGAAAGATATATAAAATAGAGTAATAATAAATAACAAATATGATTAAATTGTTATTATTTAATAATAAATAAATAAATAAATAATTAAATTAATTAAAAAGTGAAAATGTGCATCTAAAAAATGAAACCTGTTTTTCTCCTAAAACAGACTAAATTACCAACATTTTAGCTGTTAATATTTTCTCTAACAGCATTTTTTCCATTTGCTTCTGATTCACCATCATTTGAATAAAGAAATACGCCGAAAAGAATTATAAATCTTAATTAATTTAATTAATGTCCTCCCTCATTAGAAAAATGCTGTAAGAACCTGTTAAAACATTAAATTCCATTGGAGGGTTCTTTTAATAGCCGTTAAAACAAATAGAATTTTTTGTTGTTTTTTTAGACTTGAGGTCCAAATGTCAGCACCATAAAAATACAGAAAAATTTATATATAACTACATGTAGACATTATCAACTAAAAGACTGAAATATTCTGAGGTTTTTAAAACAACGTTTTTATTGTGAATTCCGTTTTTGCTTCGTGTTTGTTTGTAGACTTTGATCTAAGAAAGCATTACGTAAAAAGTACCCACCATATCAGTCTTTTGTAAATTGTATTTATTTTTCCCACCATGTCAGTCTTTCAGAGCCACACAGGGAAGAATGACATAACAAACTCAATTTCCCATCGTCCTTAGCGGTCCGGTTTCACCAGAGGGAAGATGGCGGCGCTAAGTGGAACAAGGCTGCCGCTGCGTTTCTAAAAACGACTAAAGCGGACCGCGCGGGCTTGGAGAAGCGAGTCGGTGTCTCAGACGGCGTGTCGGTGATCCCGGGGCGGATGCTGCGGCCTCGGAGTGGAGACGGGAGCGCGGACGGTGAGTCGTGAACGCGCTTCTCTATGCCTCTTAGGCGCACGGCGGCTACATTAGCCGACTGTCTGCTGCTGTGAGTGCGTGAAATGCGACACGCGCATTTTACTGCTGACTGCCACCCACCCACCGTACGTACACGCGCAAAGCGACGTGCGTCTTCCAGGCTGGAAGCGGACAGACGAGGCTGCGTCGGACCGGGGAGCGTTCGGCGTCAAAACAGTCCAGCTGACATCAGGTAGCGGGGGGGCAGGGCAGCTGCAGCCCCCCCCGAACAGGCCAGTCGCCTTATAAAGACCCCCACGAAGCGTGGAAGCTCCCGGGTTGCGGGGAACCAGTCCGGACGTATGGTGGTTCCGAAAAAACCCGGTGCGATCTAAGAACGGGTCTGCAGGAGACTGACAGCAGGCACGTGCAAGGACGGCACCCTGGTTGCCCTGGAAACAGATGCTGGAACCAAAGTGAATCTCCTGGTCCTAGATGGATGGATGGAGTCACGTCTCTGGTTCTGGTTCTAGAGATGGATGGAGTCACATCTCTGGTCCCAGTAACGCACCATCAAGTGTCCAGTCAGAGACTCAACTTTGGTGCTGATGAATGGGTAGCATTCTCTATGATTCACTGAAGCACCAACTGATCATGACGAAGAAATCTTTTTTTAGCGTTTTGTCCCTGGTTTCTGCAACACCAGGTCTTTCATAAATCGAGCTGTAACAGAAAAGGCCTGGAGCCAGATTCACCAGGTTTGCACCACTTTGACCTTTCACACCGGGTGCGTGCGCTAGGATCCGCTATCGGCCGTCCAGTGTGAACAGCGTGGGCTAAAAGCACGTTCAAGATAGCTTAGTGCGTTCTCAAACGCGCGTCACAGACCCGGTGTGAACGGAGCATGAGGCTGAGGATGGCGTGAAGGAGGCTTGCAGCCTCGCTGGCGTATCGGCCAATCACAGATGCTCTGTCGGTGCACTCTGTGCCCACGAAGTAAACGACAACGGAATATTTCTTATTATCACATCATACACAGATTATCGGTGCGTGGTCCCAAAGCAAACTTTGTTGGTCTGTAAAACGCAGGCGGCAGAGGCGGCAGCAGCGCCGCTCGCAAACGGCGGAGTTTTGCTTTGGAGGGAGAACCAGCTTTGGTCACATGGTCCCATCATCAGGTCTGAACTCTAATCCTTCTGTTGTTCTTTCCTCTAGATTCACTCCTGCTTGTCCTTGTGTGACCGCCGCCCCCCCAGCCCCGCAGGGAGATCTCTGCGCCCCCCCTCATGGACTTGACTCCAACTCTTGGTTTGAAGAGGAGGCTCGCCTCCCCCTCGTCCCCCGCTGGAGTCGGGGAGCCCGCCAGGACTCTTCGTCGCTCTCCCTCCTCGTCCCTTTCACCTTCATCTTACCCGTCCTCCCCCCTGTCTTCATCTTCGTCGTTGGGGGCTTATCAAAACCATGTGAAAAATCAGAGGGGGGGGTTCTCCACATCTGCCACGCTCGTCACTCCTCCTCCCACCACCCTGGACTTCCCCCGCGCATCCATGCAGTCCGGTGGAGGCTGCGCCGAAGATGGTCGGAGGAAGATGTACGATCCCTTCAGCCCCACTGATGGAGACAAGGAGAGGAGGGGGGAGGTGGAGGGGGGAGAAGGAGAGAAGTACGACCCCTTTGACCCCACCGGCTCCCCGGCATCAGATGAGGACAACAGGAGCGACAAAGAAAGGATTTCAAAGGGGGATGACGATGAAGAGGAGGAGGAGGAGGAGAAAGATGAGGAACCTCCAGATTCTACAGACACACTGACGGACCTGCCGAGCCCCCAGCTGACCACCAAGCTTCCTCTGAGGAGGAGGGTGGAGCGTGGCCCCCTCAGAGCCGGGCGGCCAGCGGGCGGCGTTGACTCGGATAATTCTGAGATCGAGGAAGGAGAGATAGTTGGAGTCGTTGACAGAGATGGGCTCAAAAAGAGACTGAACGAAGAAGCCCCGCCTCCTGGCTCCCCCAAGATCTCCTTCTTTGCTTCAAAGCCAGAGAGGATCCTCCGGGTTCTGGACGGAGACGGGTTTGTGTCGGTCTGCGCCGAAGGAAACTGGGAGGAAGAGCGGGAGGACGAGCCTGTGGTCGGGGTGGAAGATCTGAGGAGGAAGCTGGTAAGCAGGAGGAAGGAGCGGTATCTCTCCTTTCCCGCCTCATCGCCCCCTTCGCCTCAGCAGCCGAGACCTCCCCCTTCTCCTGCCACTCCCCCCGCTGAGCAGCCCGGCAAGAGCCACAAGGCCTCCAAGAGCGCCAAGGAGCCCGACCGGCAGAAAAGCAAAGAACGCAAAACCGGAGATAAGGAGACCAAGAGGAAGAAGAGAAGGAAAGGCAAAGAGGGGGATCGGAACAGGAGCAAAGACAAGGAGCAAGGAGGCAAGGCTGGAAAGGAGGTCAAAGCAAGGAGGAGCAGCAGGAGCAGCAGCCGTAAGAGGAAGAGAAGACGGCAGAGCACTCCCGAGGCCTCCCACTCCTGCAACTCCTCACGAAAGGGAGGTCACTCCAGGCGATCCTTCTCCAGCCTGTCAGAGGACAGACACCGAGAGAGGGAAAGAGACAAGGACAAAGCCAGAGACAAAGGCAGAGACAGATCCAGAGACAGATCCAGAGACCAGGACAGGTCTAGAGACCCAGATAAAGGGCGGGAAAGAGGAGAGCGAGAGCACCGGAGCAGCAGCAGCCGCAGACGAAACGACGGAACGCGCGACAGTCGTCCCAGAAAGAGAGACAAGAAGGAGAAACCACATTCAAGCAGCAGAGAGCGGCCCGCCGCGCAGAGCGCCAAAAGGAGCAGGGAGAGGAGGGACGGCAACGGAGACCGCCACCACGACCGGGAGCGCCGCTGCGATGGCCGCCCTGTGGTTCCGCCCTCCATCCAGGACCTCAACGGGGCCGACCTCTTTTCCATCAAACGAACCATCACCGTCACCACCACCACCACGGTGCCTGGCTCCCCCAGACACGCCCCCCCATCCCCCTGCCGCATCGCAGAAGTTACCGATCCCCACAAGAGGAAGAAGAGAAAGTGGCGCTCATCTGTGGATGTGGAGGACCACCGAAGGAGTCGCAGCTGCTCGCCGCCACTATCGCCGCCAAGATACCATGGCTACGGCTCAGACCGCTACTCCGACAAACTAGAGATCGACGTTTTGTCCTTGGACGGGGAAGCTCTGGACTCGGACTACCCGTCTTTAGAGGACACGCCTCCTGCTGCTCTGCCTCCAGAACCTCATATTCCCAGCCCCAAACCCAAGTCGGCCCCCAAGACTGGACCGAACCGCTCCAAAAAGAAGTCCCGCATCCTGAAGAAGTCTGAATCCTCCTCCAGTAGAACCACCGGCAAATGTCTGTCCTCGCTGACGGTCACTTCGGGCTCCGCCTCCGCCTCGCCGGCCCTCCCCTCAGTGAAGCGACCCAGAAAACTGGGGAAGGAAAAGGGGCGGGACAACAGCAGGAAGGACCCGAGTCGGCCGGGGAAATCCAAGAAGGAGACAGGCGGCAGTCGGAAGGGCAAGCTTCAGTCCAAGGTGTCCGTGCTGGTCCGGGAGGGGGTGAGCAGCACCACGGGGGCTGGAGTTGGCTCGGGGAAGCTGAGCATGGACCTTCTCGGTCCTGGAGGGGCAGGAGGCGGAGCTGGAGGCTCAGTGGTGGGAGGATCCATTGCTGTGGTCTTCTGCAGGGACAATGAAAGCAGGTCGCCCTTCCTCAAGCCCTGCTCCGAGCCGCTGTCGCTGGGGGGCCGTGGTAAGGACCTGACCGGCTTGGCCAAGCGAAGCAGTTTGGCTGGACCACCATCGTCCTTAACCGGCCCCGCGGGGCTGAAACCCAAAAAGACCAAACCCAGCTCCATTACATCCACCTCCTCCTCAGCGTCCTCCCCCTCATCCTCTCTGGCAACCAAGCGCCGCCGCCGCCTCGCCAAGAAGGCAAAAGAAAAGAGCGGAGCCATTGGCTCGACTGCAGAGGACGGTATCCAATCGAAACCTCCATCTGAAGGCTGGGGCGGAGCCTCCTTTGATGGTCAATCCGTCGCTAAAGAGAGCGGGAGTAAGACGGTCAGCCCTCACACTGGCCATGCCGGGCCGGCGCCCTCCTCCTCCTCCTCCTCCACGTCCTCATCCACCAGTGTGCTCCCGCCCTCCTCCTCCCCCCCACACACTCCTCCTTCGTCTGCCGCTCCTCTGAGGGACACCCGGGAGTCGTCGCCCGACTCTCAGACCGTGGACAGTAGCTGCAAGACGCCAGAACCGTCCTTCTTGGGGGAGGACGGTCCGGCCCGGAGCAGCCCCACACCGGCCCCTTCCAGTCCCTCCAGCCTGTCCACGCCGCAGGGCGCCGCCATCACCAATGTCTTGACCACACCCACCACAAAGCACCAACCTCCAGATGACACCCCAAAGTCTGTGGCGTCTCCTCCTTCCTCGTCTTCGTCAGCTGGCGGGGGCCTCAACTCTCTCTCTCTGCCACTGTCTTCGTCTGATCCGTCTTCGGTGTCCTCCTCCTCTGCCAGCAAACCTCCTCCTCCTCCACCCCCGCCTCCCCTGACGGCATCCAGCCTCCCCTGGAGCCTGCAGACCGGGGTGGATTGCACGACGGGGGGGGTCCTGGCATGTAAGTCCTCTGGTAACCAGCAGCTCTGCCTTCATAGGAACATGTGGGGGGGCTGCACAAATACCCCCTGTAGGGGTAGGTTTCAAAAATGAGACTGAATTTCACTTAGAAGTATTGATTATTCCTGTATTTCAGGAAAAAAATACTCTTAAATAGAAGAATTTATCATTTAATGATGAAAATTCCAACTTTTTGTTTTATATCAGTGTAAAGAGTTTGGGATCGTTCTTCCAAATGTACTCGGTCCTGATCCGATGACTCGTTTCCTGATCGGTCGTCCAGGCAGATTTAGCTGATGTTATCTCACATTACCCAGAAAGCTCAGCACCGATGGACTGCCGTGAAAAGCAGTGACGTTTAAAGAAATCCCCCTCAGAGTGGTTGAAGGCAGGAGTCGCCTGTTTGGAAGAACATCTAAGCTGAAGAACGCTGAGGTTAGGTCTGAAAAGGAACCGGGGAGGATCAGGCAGCTGACACGGCCATGATGGAGGCGGAGCTTAGCGTCTGCGGGAAAGCCTGGCCTCTCTTTAAAAAAAAAAAAAAAAAGATCTCAGCTGCAGGTTGTTGTGCTGATGTTTCTTCTGCTCCCCCCTCAGTGACCGCCCTGCTCTTCAAAATGGAAGAAGCCAACCTGGCCAGCAGAGCAAAGGCTCAGGAGTTCATCCAGGCCACCAGCCAGGTGAGTTCCGAGGCCCTCTTCTCCTCTTCCTCCCCTCTGAGGCAGAGCGCAAACTAACAACATCTCCCCCTGCAGATCCTCTCACAGGCCAATCAGAGCCAGGCGCAGCAGCTTGCTCCTCCCCCCTCTGCATTGGCCCCCTCACAAATCCCTCCCCCTCCTGGTCTAAGCCCCACCCAGTTCATTCTCCACAGCTCTCGTCCTTTGGCTGGATGCACCAAGACGCCACCTCCTCATCTCCACGCCTCCATAACGGCCGGGTGTGCGCAGACCCCCCCCTCTGTCATGCCTGGGGGGCTGTCGGGGGTGACGGGGGGCTCCAGTGATGCAGCATGGGAAAATGAGTCCAAAGACCCTGATAAGGTGAGACGAGTCTTGGCAGAAGCTACATTTCTTTCTTTCTCTCTGTAAGGTTTCAAGCTGATATTAGTGGGAGGAACGCACGCCGCCTGCACGAGCACGCCACATGCACAGCTGCAACATTTGCTGGACCTTGTGGAAACAACAATCCACCCTTTTCATTGAATCTCAAAGCATTTGATCACCACGAACCTAATAGATCTAACTGCAGCACAGTAGTGTGTTGGCGAGCGACGGCGTCCCCGCCGCTTCCACAAGCTCACCCCGTTATTCAGCCATGGAATGATTCTCCGTGCCTACTCTCTACAAAGTGCACTATGATGTTCAGCGAATATAGACCACAATGCATTGCGTCTGAACAATGTTTGCCAAAAAATGTATTTAAACGTATTCTTTAACTAGATCATCAACGTTTTCATCTTCAGAAGACAGTCGACTCATAGATAAACGTCTCAAAACGCTCATATTTGGATTTTAACTTTTTGAAATCGATTACGTCATATTCGCCGTTTAAAAAAGAAAGTAGTGAGCACGGTCTCTGAATTGGTTTTCAAATCCAGGGGCCTAAATATTCCAGCACTTTCTAGTTTTTTAGTAGTTAGGGCGGGAATTCAGACACAGCCATAGACCCAACCCGGTGGCGTGTTGAAATATGTTAAAGAAGACGTCTGTTTGGGCACTTTCATCCGCTGTGATGTCATCATGGGGGGGGTGCATTTTCAACGGGCACTAGGGGTGTACAAATTTTGGTGAGTTTTTGATTTTGTGGCGGTGCCAAAGGTCTGGTCCTGGACTACATAGACCCGATTGGACCGTATAATAGGAGTGTCTCCAGACGGAGCCGCTTCTGCTTCATGGACTGTATGCAGACCTGGACTGAGCGGGTGGGACGTCACCCACAGAAAAGGCCTCACCCCCGGCTCCAGCCATCCTCGCCAGTTCAGTCACCATTTGCCGCGCTACAGCGCCGCCATTTGGAGCCAGTTGACAGTGATTGGTCAGTCTGAGTTAATGTTTCTATGGCAACGACACGAGTTGGCTTGCTTGAAGTCCACACCCCTTCTGCTGAAAGACGCTCGAGAGAATCTGTCAATCAAATGTATGAGGTGGGGGCCAGCGGGCACCACATGCTTTTCCTGAGGCAAGTTTGTTACTTGAATACCGTAATATCCGGGCTATAGAGCGCATCTCCTTACAAGCCGCACCCTCCCAATTTAATGAGGATCAACCACTTTTTTCATGCACAAAGCCGCATGTTATGGTGAATCAACTGGTGCACTGATTGCCCTGGCCCAAATACTGAGAAACTATGGTAGTCTCGGGGGGGGTAACCAGTAGATCCACATCTGCCAAACAACATGGACCTGCCTTCAGCTAACAGCTGAAAAACTGTGTTGTAGATTGAGGATGTATATGTGCGTGTTTAAGAAGGAGCAGGGAGCTGCAGCGGAACGCAGAGCAGCTCTCCCCTCCTTCTGCCTGTGACACGGCAGCAATGTGGAAACAACAGGGCTGGATGAAAAAACATACCAGTAAAAGAGAGCAGCAGTGACTTATAACCGCGCACGACACGCGGCGCAGCGCGGCGTCTGGAGTTTCCTTCCACAACAGCGAAGGAAACTTCTGGCGCGCAGCAGACCGGCTTTTCCAAACCTGTTGTTGATGGTGGATTTTTTCACACCTCTTTTAACAATTGCTTCTAACTTGTTTGCTGCATCATATTGTAGTGGCGGTCACGTGCACGTTGGGTCGAATGGTACCAAAGGATTGTGGGATGCGGCTGAGCATGGGTGTTTCTTTTATTGCACCGTGACTGTAGTGTCTAAGAGCTGAAGTGAGATCTATGCTGTTTGGCTGCTTGTGTGTCACAGCAGTCGTGCTTGTTGCTGGACATAGAACCATGCAGGTGGTCTCCCCTCTGAGACTGCCGGAGCGCTCCTGGCGGCCGCTAAATAGATTAGCCGCAGGGTCGAAGGTTTGTGACGAAGTAGCGGCTTATAGTCCGGAAAATACGGTAAGTTGTAATAAAAAAATTAGGAGCTGTGTTTCATTAGGAACAGCAATGTTTCCCTCCCCACCAGTGAAGCCCCAACACTGAGCACGGCTGATGCAGGCTAAAGGCCATGGGGGTGGTGGATGGAGAACGGGGGGTTCACATAAAGTCCACTTCAGTCTGAGAGGAGGGGGGCATCGCTGCTTTTCCCCAAAGCTTTAGCTTTTAGCTCCTGTGGATCAGAACCAGTTCTGTTTGCAGATGGACTCCACACGAGCAAAAGGAACGTCTTTGCCTTTAGATGTTGATACATGTTCCGTGTTCAGATCAGATGGTTAGGTGTAACACGGACACAGAGTTAGTTTCAGTATGAAGGCCATTCACCAGGATGGGGCTCTGACGGACTTCCTGCTGCAAGTTCTGATGGATCCAGACCACTTTAGAAAAGTCTCATTGTGTGTTTTATTACAACAACAATGTCAACCGTTGACTGTCACGGTGTTCTCGTGGTTGACCCTTCTTCTGCACACCCCAGGGATGAACTGCACCCGTGTTCACCCAACGACCAGCTCTTCCTCCTGATGAAGTTGTTTTTGCTTTCCTCAGTATCTGAAGAAGCTGCACACGCAGGAGCGCGCGGTCGAGGAGGTCAAGCTGGCCATCAAACCGTACTATCAGCGCAAGGACATCAACAAGGAGGAGTACAAGGACATCCTCCGTAAAGCCGTGCATAAGGTCAGTCTGGGCGCGCCCCGGCGGCGTGGGCGCGCCCCGCCGTCGTCTGTGGGAATCGGCCCGTGTAACCGAGTTTGTCTGTGCAGATCTGTCACAGCCGCACCGGAGAAATCAACCCGGTCAAAGTCAGCAACCTGGTCAAGCTTTACGTCCAACGCTACAAGTACTTCCGGAAACACGGACGCAGGATGGATGACGAAGAAAGAGAGGAACGGGAATCGGGGGGGTTGCATCCGTCTACCTGAGACAAACGGCGTGTCGTGGTTCAGACCTCCACTCACAGCTCTCCTTCTGTCCTTAAAGTTTACTCTGTCCATAGTCTGATCTCCTCTGTCTGCTGTAAATATGTCTGATGTAGAAACCACAACATGAATGCAGCCTTCGGGAAGGGAGGCGCAGGTGAGCTGCATGCCCACAGCCCCCCAGCGAAGATCCACATGTGCTTAAGGTCATACAGTGCCGACACACGTCAGGCACACGCCGGCCGTGGATGTTCAAACCCACCGCCGCCAGCGCAGAAATGAAGCCGAACACTAACCTGTCAGTCTGTGAGGAGGCAGGGGCCGACCCCCCCCCCCCTGCTGTCCGGGAGCAGAGACGCTCAAACCAGTTAACCCTCTGAGTTTCTTATTCTGTCTGTGTACGGTGTGCATGTGTTACCGCGGCTGAGGAAGGTGCCAGATGTCTTTATTAAATAACGACCTACAAATATAAATGTCTTGAAAGTCCATTTGTGGATTTCTGTTCCGGATGAAGGCGTGATTCTGTACGTGGTCCATGATCGATACGAAACATTCAGCTCAGTGGCCATACCATGCAGTCCAATCCTTCCATCTAAATGGATACAATCTAGATATTCTTTTTTGGTATTTAGAGCTATAAATGAAAACAGAGAAACGTTTTCTCTGATTGGCACTAAAAGACGTAGCAGCTTCAAACAGAAAAACCTGCAATTTGGGTCTTTTTTTGTTCTTTGTTTAAGGTTAAATAAAGTGTTATTAATTTCTTCAGGTATTGTGTTGCTGTGAAAAACGGTGTGTTGTGTGTTTAGTAAACACACAACACACTGTGGTTCAACCAATTTATAATTGGCCCACATTGGTAAAATGGGGTAAAAACGTATTTGGCGGTTGTTTTACCTTGACTTATGGCCCAAAGTGCTTTACAGCACACGCACACACATGCGCCCACACGCACACACGCACACACACACACACACACACACTGATGCTGAACACCGATGCCAACCAACAATCACCAAGAGCAGGGGTGGGCAATTCCAGGCCTCGAGGGCCGGTGTGTCGGCATGATTTCCAGATATTCTTGCCCTACTCCTGGCTGATTACCTGGTTCAGGTGTGTCCAGCCAATTAGAACATGCCAGAGCAGGGTATGCTGGTAAACATGTAGGAATGCGGCCTTCAGTGCCCACCTCTGACCAAGAGCAACATGAGGTTCAGTGTCTTGCCCAAGGACACTTCGGTAGGAACCAAACCTGTGATCATTTTGATCAGAGGTCAACCACTCTCCCTCTGTACCACAGCCAATAAATGTTGAATAGATTGGACTTTTTTTTGTTTAACATCCTATGTACCTGTATTTGAAAAGGCAAAGACAGAGATCCAATAGGAAGACATTACTGACCTAAACGGTATTATACCTTTTTACCAACAGGATCTTGTTTTTTATTTTGAAGCAATACTGCAGTTACTGTCGGTACTAGACTGGTCTTCAGTATCTCTGTCCTTTACATCCCTAGTACTGAGCGGGCTGTGTGTCCCTCCACCCTTCATGTGAAGGAGTCAGTTTGAAAAATACATTTGTTTATTTAATCCGGGTTTTCATCAGGAATCCACACAAAAAAGTAAGAAACATGGATTTGTGAAGCCACTACAAAGATTTTAAAGTAACAAACTCGTCATCTGGTAGTGGCTGGGTAGCTCGGTTGGTAAGGTGAAGTGCTACCATCCAGGAATCCAGGGTTCCATGAAAAATGGTAACAATGGTGATGGGGCAATTACCATGGCGACCACAGTGGTGAGCCTTTTACATCTCCCATCATTGCCCCTCGGGCAAAGACCTTAACGCTACTGCCTACCAGCATGAATGTGCATGGATGATCCCGGTGACGGTCAGAGGGGCCGTAGACGCGAACCGGCAGCCACGCCTCGACCATCTCCAAGTATGAATGAAGAGTGAATGAATAATAGACACAATGCAAGCGCCTTGAGTGTCTGGAAAAGCACAGATAAATCAAGTATTATTATTATTATCATTAATACTGCGTCACTATATTCATTTGGGACTTCCTCATGTAAGACATGAAAATACTTTAGACAGACGTTAGAAAATCTCTCCCTTTTGAACTAGAATTGATCTGAAATGAGAAACAGACAGTAGCAACATTTCAACTGCCCAGTTGTCCAGTTCTGATCCAGATTCCAGCTCAGACCAGGAAAACAAAGATGTTCATGGATCTGTTGGCCTGCAGGTCTAGTGGGTCTAGATGACCCAACTCCTAATGTTAAGGTGATTAGGATAGCACAAGGGTTACGACATGAAACAGAATAGCACAAAGTAGACAAATCCACACAAACTATTTCTCTGTAGATGTCTATCAGATTTGGCTTCTTGGGACCAGCAGGTAACTCTTGTTTGGAACCGCAGGGGGAGGAGTCACTCTCTCCAGTTCTCATACAGTCAGTTGTTCATAGGCAGACACGTTGGTTGATTGATTGATTTGGTTTATTCAAAGTATTAATTGTAGTCAATACAAGTAGAAAAAAATAAATCACACAGATGTATCAAACTCTTTACAGAGATAATCAACTGCATAGATTCAAACAAACAGAAACAAAGACACATTTAAATATAGTGATTATTAACTAAATAGTCAAGTAGAAAGTGATTTATTGCTAGGGGAAAAAAAAGGAGTTGGAAAAAGCAAATTCATATAATCTCACTCTTATCGAGTTATTTTATTTGAGAGTTTTGCAGTTTTGGATGATAACGCTCCACCACATGCTGATCACAACCAGTCTCTAGGCTCATATGGTCTGACCAGCAATGACCCCTGACCTGAACCCCATAGAGCAGGTCTGGGACCAGCTGAAGCAGAGACTCTTTTGTAATAAAATTAAGGGTTTTATATTAGTTTAATCTGTATTCCCCCACACTTCAATACAATATGTAAAGTACAGTAAAACCAAAGAGCAATATAACACATGCATACTCTGACATGGTAAAATATACTTGGCTCTTGGTTACTTTAATTTTTACATAAAATGAGATTTTCATGTTTGTCCTCCAACATAATCCCTAAAAATTTAAATTCAGACACCTACTCTAAATTTATGCTGTCAATGGATAAAGCCACTTCTGTTTTTTCTTTATTGCCAAATACCATAAACTTGTTTTTTGTTAGAATTATAATCAAACCACTTTTTAAGTTTTATCATTTCCTTTTTGAACTTTTAAGTTAGGGTTTCATATTATCCCCTGAACAGAGAAATGTGTCTTCTTCTCCAAATAAAACAAACTGCATCAACTTAGAAATACCACAAACATTTATAATTGAACCTTGTGGAAGTCCACAAATAATATTTATGAGATCAGACTTATTACCTCCAAACTGCACGTACAGTCAGGACAATAAATATTTGGACAGAGAAACATTCTAATTTAGTTTCTGTACATTACCACAGTGAGTTTTTAATAAGAAAACTCCGATGCCATTAAAGTGCAGACTTTCAGTTTTTATTCCATGGGTTGAACAAAAAGATTTCATAAAAATGTGAAAAACTGAAGCGTTTTTTTTAAACACAATCCCTTCATTTCTACATTACCACATGGCATTTAAGTTCAGTCAGGTGACTTACTTGGCCTTTCAAGAATATTCCACTTCTTTGCTTGAATAAACTCCTGAGTTGCTTTGACTGCATGTTGTCTGTTCACGGCAAAATCTTCCAAATGCAGCACGAGTCCTCTAATCAACTCCAGGCCTTTTATCTGCTTCACTCATAATGACATAACAAGGGAATTGCCCACACCTGCCCATGCAATAGCACGGAAGTCATTTGTCCAATTACTTAGGAGCCCATGTCATGAAGGGATTGTGTTTAAAAAATGCTTTAGTTTTTCACATTTTTATGCAAACTTTTTGTTCCATCCATGAAATAAAAGCTGAAAGTCTGGACTTTAATGGCATCTGAGTTGTTTTATTAAAAATTCACTGTGGTAATGTACAGAAACTAAATTAGAATGAATGTGTTTCTGTCCAAATATTGATGGTCCTGACTGTATTGTCTGTTTTGTAAATAACTGCTGTGGCGATTGCTCTAACCCCATATGCATGCAGTTTAGATATGGAGACAGAATGATGTCAAAATCCTTCTTTGAATCAATGATAACTTCTATTGTTTTATTTTCATTGTAGCCAAACCTGTAGACCTATTAGAACCAAACCCATAGTGATTCTCACTTAACAAGTTATTTATTTTTTTATAACAATGTCAAAGGAAACGTTTATGTGTTTCAATAAAATTCAGAGCAAAATGGGAAAAATCACAATGTCCCTAATAAACTCATTGGACGGCGTCTTGACGTCATCACGTAAGTTACGTCGAAAGACGTAGGTTTACGCGGCGGTCCCCCGCCATTTTATATTTTCAACAGGCCGAGCAGCCGCAGTACGCAGCCAGTTACCTCCACGTTGTTTTCAGCTCCATTTCCAGCATTTTTATCTTCACTGAGTCTCTTTTTGGCGGTTCTACGTTGAGCCACCGAACCTGCGGACGGTCCCGCTCCTCCTTCAGGTCCATGAACTGAAAGCTGCTGGACTCTGGAGGAGAGAAGGTGAGTGTTAGGGCGCAGTTAGCTCCGTGCTAACGGGAGCGCTACATCCCACGAGCGGAGCAGACGCCTCCGGCTGCCTTGGCTCCGGACGGTCAAACTCTGAACTTGTACGTAGGCCATAACGTGTACTGCTGTGGGAGGGGGTTCCTGCTGATGTTCTGCTTTTGGATGAAATGCGTTGGACGCGTCCCCCCCTCCTGTGGGGAAGTGAACAATAAGCGCGTGAGGCTAGCTAGCTAGCTAGCTGCCCTGACAGCTAGCTTCGCTGGTTCATTGTGTTGCGGCAGATCCATGTCTGATATCATACATGTTTTCCCTATCGATCAAGTGAAAGATGACGCAGTTCCTCCCGCCGAACCTGTTGGCCCTGTTCGCCCCCCGGGACCCGATTCCGTTCCTGCCTCAGCTGGAGAAGCTGCCCCACGAGAAGCATCACAACCAGCCGTACAGCGGCATCGCCCCCTTCATCAGACACTTCGAGGTGAGTGTCGCTGTCACGTGCGGGCCTCCGTCCCCCCCCCCCCCATGCCTCTCTGTCTCACCTACCGACTGTTTCCCACCAGGATCCTAGAGATGCCCCCCCACCAACCAGAGCCGAGACCCGCGAGGAGCGCCTGGAGAGAAAGGTGAGTTTCCTCCCTCCTTTGCACATGTGCTCAAAAACAGAACCTGATGGATAAATAAACTGTTTACCTCTGCTTTCATCCAGAAGATTTCATATTTGCGTTTGTTTTGCTTAATGGCAGCTGGCAGTAGCACAGATTCAGTCACATCAACCCAATGAATCATGGGAGATGTAGTAAACTTCTGTGACACTGATGGCAAACTCTGGGCTTCATTATTGGATGCACTTTTTTCACGGTCCCACACCAGATCCTGCTTGAAGCTACACTTCCACCATTGTTAGTTGTTATTTTGTCGGCGTGAGGAAATGGGGGTGTTTTACAAACTTTCCAAAATAAGAGCCATTGGCCTAAGTTGCTGCACAGCAGTGGTGCAGACATTTTTTTTAATCAAAGTGTCTTGTATAGGAATTAAAAGTCTTCTGTGATCTGTAGTATTCCCAACTACTCAGGGTGAAACCTGGGCCTATTTCGATGAACATAGAGCTCATATTCTGGCGATGGAAAATGTTTTTTTTTTTTTTTTTTTTTTTTAGAACAGGTGAAATTGAGTAATTTCTCATGGCACACTCAACCACTTCTGAACTATATAAACCTCTAACCTGATCCTGTCTGTGCTGCAGCGTCCACCAGTCGTTACTGTTTGGATCTCTGATTGTGCTGCATAGATAAGGAAGACATGTATACAGAAAATTAGGATTAAAATTGCATTTGTTAGTATTTTTTTACTGAAGTCGTCGTCAATCAGACCAGACGAAAAATGCTGTTTGAGAAACTCAACGGCTGGATAGCTCCTATATCGCTCGCCATTTTTTGTTCTACGGATAATGTTATGTTGGGGTTGTAAAGTTTCAGTGTTTCCTCTTCTTTCTGAACACTTTTAGAATAATAGTTTATTATTATTAAGCAAATGTGGTTGTAGAATGGAAACAGGACAAACTGATTTTCAATATTTAATATTCCGGTTGAGTGTCTTGAGCCGTAAAGGAAATTGAATTGTGAACTTGTGAATTGACAGAAGCAGGAGTTTGGCTGTGAAGCACAGACCTAATCAATGCAGATTCTCAAAGGAGGGGTAGTTGAATTGCAGTCCTAACTCCTTCATGCAGCATTTGCTCCCTCGGTGAAAACCTCACAAGTCTATAGAAATATCATACCAGGCAGGATCCCAGCACATCAGCACAGGTGCATGCTGGGAGCAGACAAGAAACTAAGTGCGGCTCTATGTCAGCTCTGTGCTGAGGCTCTGCTGTTGGAGGCTCTGCGGTTGGCCGTCACCATTTTCTTTTCTGTTTCCAGAGGAGAGAGAAGATTGAGAGGCGACAGGGAGAAGTGGAGACAGAACTGAAGCTCTGTAAGTTTGTCACTTTCTGCACGCCGTTCTCCTCAAACGGTGAAAAGCTTTGTGCTCATCCTTCCTGTTTGTTCCATGTCAGGGGACCCCCATAATGACCCCAATGCTCAGGGGGATGCCTTCAAGACTCTGTTTGTGGCACGAGTGGTGAGTATTTTTCTTAGTTCTTCTCACTCCTTGTTCACATCTGGTAATTAAAATCTTTTTCTTTCAGAATTATGATACGACAGAGTCCAAACTTCGCCGTGAGTTTGAAGTCTATGGCCCCATTAAACGGGTAGCTATTGATTATTATTTTTCTGTGTCCAGATTTTCTTCAATACATGAACCCTTTGTCTTTACAATGTGAGAAAATTCTCCTGGCTCTTCAAAATACTACAAAGAGAAGTAAAGAGCCGTGCGTGAAGCGTTTTGGCGCCGCTTTGTGCGTGTCGTCGTGCGCCGACTGCATGTCTGCTGCCGCCGCTCTGCCGAGTCTCACCAGGAGTTTTTCTTTTCAGATTTACATCGTCTACAACAAGGGAACAGGGAAGCCCCGCGGCTACGCCTTCATAGAGTATGAGCACGAGCGAGACATGCACTGTGAGTACGGCTGAGGCACCGGCCACCAAATCTGTGTTGGTGTGTGTGGATCAGAGCACTGCTCCTCACTGATGCTTCTGTAAGGAGACCAGCAAACTGAGCTCTGCTCACCAGATCCATGTCTGCTGCTCGTCTGACATGTGTGTGTGTGTGTGTGGGGGGGGTCTGCTCGATGTGTCGCCGGTGGACTAACAGTTGCGTTTAAAGGGGGGAGGAGTCATTTATTGGAGGCGTCGGGGTGGAGTAACAGAAATGTTTGATCTGTGAACCTGAACATGTTTGCTTGTCAAAGGGCACATTGTCTTTAAGTGTGAGGAGTTGTAGTTCAGTGGAAGAGCCGCTCTCCGGGTGGGACTGTGATGGTAAGCTCAAGGTGGACACCAAACACGGAGCGGGCTTTCTGCCAATCACTCGTCACCTTTAATCATTCAGTCTTGAGTTTGTCTGTCAGTTTGAGTGGTGGTCTTCAACCCTGGTCATGTTGGAATAAGAATTCTCCTGATCCGGATGCCACCAAATGTAAACGTAGTCCAGACTCGACCCAATGCTTGAGTTTTGCTTCCTGGTCTGGTTCACACAGAGCCTGCAGGTCTGACCTGGTGACCTATGCTGACCTTTGGTGCAGGCGAGACATCGTCTGCACCAAAGGTCAGCCCAGATCCTGTTCTGCTTTAGACCAGAACAGCAAAAGACTAGACTGAGGGGAAAACTGGAGGTTCTAGGTTCTGCTCATCGGGCAGCAGTCAAAAGGCAAAATGGTTTTTTGGTATTCAGAGCAGAAAGTTCTGCCATGATGTATTTGGTAGTTTGGAACTGTGTTTGGAAGAAGGCTGCTGAGTTTTCACACATGCATGAATAGTCTTATGTTTTTGGAGCTTCAATGATAAAAACTGCCATGATTGGATCAGGTAAATTTGAATTTAGAACCTCTTCAGGGCTTTCACTTCTGCCTTGCTGTGACTGTTAAACAACAGTTCAGTCTTTGGTTTTGCTGACGAGGCGCTTCTTCATGCAGTGCATGTTCAACTGCGACTTTTTAAAAATGATGCCATTCACGTGCGAAGTTAACAGCTTAAAAAACAACAAAACAGTAGATATTTCCTGTCCTACCAAACACAAGACATCAGCGAGACAAAGAGAAAAGGACCTGCAGGTTGAATCTCCAGTCTGTCTTAAGTGGATGTGTGCCACGGCGTTCAATAACTTATTGAGCTCTTTCCAGAGCTTAGTTCCATCAGCGTCTTTTGCGTCGCGGTTGGAACCAGCAGGAGTCTGACCGGCTTCTCTTTAAGTCTCCGTGAACGTCCTCTCTGGGTCGGGAAAGATGCTCCCTGGTTGGGGGGAGCGAGACTCCATGTGAATGAAGTGGGACAAACAGATTCGTGGAAGGGCTTCACAGGGAACTGAACTCGAGTCACTGAACAGGTTTCTGCTTCTGGATTAAATATCCAGATAGATCTTTATAGTCATTGTCACAAGTACAATGAAATTCCAAAGGTGCTTCCTGGTCCGTGAAACACCCATGCACTAAAACTAGCCATGGTAAAACCTAAAAACGACCAAAAAAATTTCTTAAAGAGCATCATTCTGTAACTAAGAAGGGATTAAAATAATTTTTGCCAAACAAAACCAGAAAAAGGTGGAAACATTCGGCAATGCACATTTTAAGCAGTCTAATAGAAGACAGCACTTGTGCTGCGTTCACAGCAAACACGCTTGTCTAATTTGCATCTGGCGCCTCTATCAACCTGTGTCAATTTTGCTGTTGGACGCTTATACATAAACGCGTTTGTAAACTTGACCGTCCCACTGGTGTACTCCTGTACCTTTCCTGTACATTGAATCTAGCCCGCTTGATGTGCAAATCACGTTCAATGTGAATACAACTTTAGTCTGAAGGTACAACCTCTAGAACACGTCTGCAAGAAACTGAGACCACGTCCCAGATCAGCCGTCCGTGGCGTCCAAATACTCAACTCAGATTACGATCAGAGATTTTGTTAAATGGATTCATTCTTTCATTTCAATCTAAGGCCATTTTGAGTTTTGAATGTTTCTGAAAACTGTGACACAACTAGCCAAAAAATGGAAAATTTCATTACAGTACAAGTTTTCAAATTAAGACATTTGTTTTTGGAAAGAAACTGACTTTAAGAAAAAGTTTTTCTTTGGTTTGATTCAGTGATTTTTCAGTTAAGTTAAGGCCAGTTTAATCCAGCTTTAGTCCTTTCAAAGAAAGCCGGCCCGCCGGGCCTCACAGAACTTTCACAGCTGGTTCTGTTCCAGCCAGGAAGACACTGCAGGAAGCAGACTCAAAGTCCGGGTGGGGGGGTTCTTGTAGGGAGCTCAGGCACCGGGCAGACCTGCAGAGACCTGCTGTGGAAGCAGAAATGAAGCTTTAGTGGCACCGTCTTTGTTTCGGTACAACAAGCTCTTCAAGACCAGAGTTGCTGAATCACAGCCTCGTAGCAAACAGCAGGGGGTGTACTGGTGGGGGGGCGGGGGACTAAACAGCATATTAACTGTGTGTTGTTCTCATTGCCACTGCAGCCGCCAATCTGTGATGGCTATTGGCCAAAGCTGGCTGGCAGATGATGATGGTTATGATACATCTACACCCTACTACCACAGCTCAGTATATGGTTGGTATAATGGGTTTGTATGATGGGTAAGATTTCTTTCCACCCTCCATCTCCTACATAGGGAACATGGGCTACGTTCAGTGGCTAAAGCATCTTCTTTAAGTGCTTCTGTAATAACTTTTTGGTGCAAGTACAGCAAACTGGATTGTAGGCTTTAACCATTGAACGCACCCCTGCTAACTAGCTTAGTCAACATTCCCCAGGGATTTTGCCTTTTATGTTAAAGCCACCTCCAGGCAGCCAAAAGTCTGTATATGTGCAACTTTGAGACTCCTATGGTAAAAACGTGAAGGCCAACACACCTAAAAAATGTCCCCACTAAAGTCCAGGTCCTGTTTGTTCAAAGCCAGAACTCCGAATGAAAGAGGTTCTGGTTTGGTTGATGAACCGTTCCGTCACTGATGATGGAGATCAAAACCAGGTTACAGGATTAGTTCAAAGGTGCTTGGTGGTTTAAGCTCGTAATGGAGAAGTGTGGATAAAGGTTAGGGACCAATGCCGTGCGGGGGGGGTAGTATCAAAAGCACAAGATTGAGTTCCGAGAAGTTCTAGAGAACGTAGAGGATTAGCTTCACACGATGGGTACGATTGTGGTCATCTGCTGGATTGACTTCCACTGGCGTGCTGTAGAACGATGCTCTGTTAAATACAGGAAAACCAGACAGATACCTGTTTGCTTCTGTTCAGAAGCCGTTTTTGTTCCAAAGGATCCTGAGCCTGAGCTGGCTTTAACAGAAAAGGCAGATGAGGGGAACTTCTTGGTAATACAGTCCAATGGGTTTTCCATGCCTCATCTCCTACATATTTAGGTAGGCACCCATTAATGTAGCCTTCAAATGAGTTGGAGCCGGGTCAAGCTGCAGCTTAGAGAAGTCAGTGCAGCCTGGCTGGATCAGAGTCACTATTCAAGTACATAACAGACTTCATAGCCGTTCCTCAGGTGGCTGATCCTGTCAATATCCAGCTCACTTTATGTGTGCTTTATTTTCCTCCAGCAAAAGATTTATTTTGTCTGGTGGGTTTTGCCAGCATTGTGGGGGTTTGGTAAGGCCCTGGGTTGTATCAATCAGGAAGCGGGGGGGTTTGGGTAAGGCCCCCGGTGGAGCTGTTATAGACTGGGGTAGAGACTGTCGTGCGGACATCATTGGGAGATTATGGGAAGAGTTTGGTGTGAATGAAGGGATGTGGTAAGACCCTCTGTACGCCAGGATGTGAGTGTCCTCCTCGCTGCATCACTTCCTGGTTGCAGACACGAGGAACCGGATGGGACTGCCTTGCACAAAATCAGCCTGAAGATGGTCATGGAGTTCTGTGAAACTGTACCTCTTCACAGGCAGAAAACCGCTTTGCTGACGGTTAAGCTGCATGTATGACTTCCATTCTGCTGCAGGCAATAGCCTGGAAACACTTATTTTGACTCAAGTCCCAGGTTCTGATTTGTTCTGCAGTAACAGATTCATAGTAAATGCTAATTCAGGGTCAATTTAATACATGGAACCATGGACTGCTTCAGAAATGAACAACAAAAGTTAGAAATAAAAGTCTGTAAAACGTGTTTGAAGTTTTTTTTTTTTTTTTTCCATCGGACCACCATGTTGGTTATAATCCACATTATATGTGGGAAAACTGAAAGTATTATTAATCAGTATGGCGATAGCAAAACATTTTCATTTCACTGCAACAGGTTTAAGTAAAAGTCCCAATAACTTAACCCATAAGAACCCAGACCCATTTCTTCTTAACTATAGCATAGAACAGAATAGATTTATGGTTATTGTACAGAACACAGCGACATTAGGAGCAGCTTCCTTGGGCAAAGAATGTAAGAATGTAAACGGTTAGAAATATGGTGCATTTTTTTGTCTGCATTCAGGGCTGAGACTTGGATAGAAGCGGGCTCTTAGCCTGATCGTATTGACCTGTATTACCTCCAAGGTCAACAGCTCCAAGAGGCGGAGTCCAGGGTGGAATCGGTCTTTGGCGACGTTATGGGTTAGGTGGACGCTAGGGGGCAGAGAGCGGCCAATGATCTTTTTTCAGCCTCTTCTCGTCTTCTGTGCAGCTGGAGAACCACACAGTAATGGCGTATGTTGGTAGGCTCTCTATGTTGGTCACCAGCAGAAGTTCTCCATTCTCCAAATGTGGCCGTGCTGCTGAGCCTTCTTCACCGCTGCTGCCGTGTTCAGTGTCAGGTTGTTGGCTGATTCTCTTCCTGATGCAGGAACCCATCCCAGTAGGCTGTCTCAGCCTCACCTGTTATCCTTGCCACCACCGTCGTGTCATCTGCATATTTCATGTTCTCGGGGTGGGCAGTGAGCAGAGGAGTGGGCTCAGGACGCAGTACTGGGGGTAAGAGTGGAGGAGAGGTGGGAGCAGAGTGTCAAATGCTGGAGCCTGTTGGTTAGAAAGTCCCTGAGCCAGTTGCAGGTGGAGGATGAGACTGAAAAGCTAGGGCCCACCTTAGGATCAGCGTAGAAGTTACCCAACTCAAACCAAGTGGAACACAGAATCTATTTCTGATGTTATCGTTTGCACCGATGTCACCATGGGTTCCTATGGGTTAAATTATTCTCCAAATGACCCCGCCTACATAGGATGCGGGGCTCTAGCATTAAAGGGCTCCATCCGATTGGTCAACAACGTGATGGGCTCCGCCTCGATCTGATCAAACGCACAAAGAGCCTTCAATGCTTTCTTGGGATCCTTTCAGCATGGATGTAAACATTGAGGGTAACTTTTCATTGCATGTTGCACAGACTGATAGAGCGATGGGGATACATCCCCGATGTATCGTGCAGACCTAGTCCAGATCCGGTTTCTGCTCTCTAGAGAACTGAAGCTGTTCTTCCTGTAGAACATGCATTACTTCAGCGTGAAGCCGTCTCCTCTGCAGACGGAGAGCTTCACTTGCATGTTTTGCGTTGGCAGAATCTGAGCAGCAACAAGCCGTCACATCACAAATTTAGATATCGGCTTAGCTCCGTGTCTGACAAACCATCTGCTGAAGTCTAGCAGGTAACTGGAGTTTGGTGTCTTAAACCGGGTGGTGCTGGTCTCACAGAACCGGATCTCAGAAAAAACCCAAATCTGGTTCTAATGTTTTCTGATCCTCTGTGTGTAATATAAGATCCAACAGAAGAACACTCCAGAAATGGATCTTGAGTTGTCTTTGAAACGGTTTTCTAGCCGCGGGTCCAGGGAAGGTACCATGTTCTGATCAACACAGAACCTGGCGAAGTGTCTGTGGAGGAGAGCCTGAAAGGCTCGTATCCCTCCGCCTGTACAGCAGAATGAATGGATGTAGGTCTTTACAGTTAAAATACAGATGATTCAAAAATAGACTAAGTATGAAGAAATTAGAAACATAACAACCCCTCAACGGGTGGAAGGAAGTCTACTCCATTATTCCTCGGCTTTTGCCCAGAGAGCAGCCATCTCGGCTTCACCTGCTCCTGGTCAGTATAATGTACCGTTTTTGTTTTTTTCCCTTGGCCACATTGATGCTGGTCCCTCCCGGCTCACCTCTTCATTCCTTCTCTCCCGTTCTCTCCTCCAGCTGCTTACAAGCATGCCGATGGGAAGAAGATCGACGGCAGAAGGGTGCTGGTGGATGTGGAGCGGGGGCGCACCGTCAAAGGCTGGCTGCCCCGCAGGCTAGGTGAGCCGCTCTGATGCAAAGGAAGCGTCATTAGCGTGTTGATGTTCGTTTCCTGGGTGATGCTGAAGACCGGTAGATGTGGGCAAATGACTGGGATCCTTTGGTAAGAACATTTTATGCTACGAGTCCACCAGGGATGTTTGGCGTGTTCAAGAAGGGTGCAGAATGCGGGTCCTTCAACGCCCTTTTAGCAAATAATGTTCACACAGGTCGATACTAGCGCATGTGCTCACAATTAGTGTGAAATGACAAAGCAGTGTAAATCTGATGAATCGTGCTGCAGGTTTTTCCTCACAGCTCTATTCCAATGGTGTCGTAGAGTTCAACAGGTTTAACTTTCAACACGCGTGTCCTTGTCCTGTAACATATCTAGTCTGGAAAACGTGAGTAACGGCGTGTAAACGCCAGGGTTTTGGACACGGACCCCTGACACGCTAATATGTGAGCGTTCCCATTGACGTTTCACTGGAAGTGGTCGCTGGAACGCACGTTTCCGAGCCGGGTGTGAACGCAGCATTGGAGAATGGAGCCCTGTGTCGCATTTGACTGGTGTTCTCTGCTGATTGGCTGCTGACGTCCCAAAAACGATGGTTGTCTAACCCTGTTTGTTCACGGCGCCCTCTTGGTTTATGCAGGAGGGGGGTTGGGAGGTACGAGGAGAGGCGGAGCTGACGTCAACATCAAGCACTCTGGACGAGATGATGCGTCGCGCTACGACGACCGTCCCCTTGGGGGGTGAGTCCCGGCTAAGCAGGGCTGTCTTCTTGAAGGCTGTTCTTACCTGACCGGTTGTGTTTCCGCAGTGACCGTGACCGTGGCGAGCGCAAGGAGCGCAGCCGGGACCGCGATCGGGACAAGGACAGGGAGCGGCGCCGGTCCAGATCCCGAGACAGGCGGCGCCACATACGCTCCCAAGACCGGGACAGGGACAGAGAGAAACCAATCGCAGAAGACGGCGCTAGCAGCCGTCGCCGCGAGCGAGAACGGGATCGCGGCGGGGCTGCAGGGGCAGGGGCGGCTGCGGGGGGGAGCAGTAGAAGCAGGGAGAGGAGTCGAGACAGGAAACGGCGGAGCAGGAGCCGAGATCGCAAGCGAGACCGGGAGCGAGGCAAAGGGCCGGATGGAGAGGAGGCCGGTCAGGGAGACGGCGTTCCAGAGCCTGGTGAGCGCATTCCAGAGGAGCAGGAAGGAGAAGTGGCTGAAGGAGGAGAGGAACGAAGGGACAGGGAGCGAGACAGGGACAGGAGGCGCAGCCACAGGGACAGGGACAGGCGTCGGGGGGAGCGGGACAGAGACAGGGAGCACAAGAGAGATCGTGGAGACAGAGACCGAGGCGAGCGGAGAGAGGAGCGCCATGCTTCTGCGCGGGAGGAGGTGGCTCCTCAAGGAGACGGCGCCAACGAGGAGGATGGAGGCCCAACACACATGGAGGAGTACGGCCAGGAGGCCATGATGGACCAGCAGATGGTCCCGTCGGTGGACGGCTACGGCTCCGAGAACGGCTTCAAGATGGAGCCAGTAGGAGAGGAGTACTGAGGCGGGGGTAAACTCCGCCCCCCGCCTGCCTCAGATGTTTGGGGCATCCTGCCCCTAAATGCCCCTGTCAGCCTGTTTGTATCAATGCTCCTGCAGCGGGGGGTGGGGGGGGGTCTCTCATTGGAACTCTGCAGTTTTGGTAAAACATCAGAAACCTGTCAGTTTGACTCATTTACAGAGGGGGGGGGGGGTATTGATGAAGCAGCAACATGTCTCTGTAAGACGTTAGTGTGTGTTGCTTGATTTGTTTTTCATGTTTTTGAATATCTGCTGTCAGTAGATTTTCAGGGTCATTTTAATAAAGATGAGACTTGACGGCACAGCCTGTCTGCGTCATGTCTTCACTCGGTTCGGTTCGGTTCGGTTCTGATCCTGACACGGTGGATCAGCTGCTGAAATCAGAGGCGGGTCCATGTGGGAGCAGCTGCGCTGCAGCGGCTGCGTCAGGCTGCGCTGCACGCGCCTCCGCAGACGCGCGCTCCTTCCGTCTGCTCATCATGTCTCCGGGGCCGCAGCAGCAGCAGCAGTCGTCGCTGTGAGGCGGAGCAGCTCAGGATGATGTCGTCTTTCTACCACCCCGGGAAGGAGGCGGACATGGCGGCCATGGCGGAGCCGCTGTGCCTGGAGAGAGGTAACGGTCTCTGCGCGTCCGCCGTGCGGTCACAGATCAGCCGATGCTGAGGCCTGCCTTCCTTCGTGCGGGGTAAGGTGCGGTCCTTCGCTATGCCGCGCTTAAGAGCCCCGCACCGCGCTAATGCGCGTGAGCTTTCAGTCCCCGCAGCGGGCACGTGCGTGTTTGGTGCTGAGGCCCGCGAGCGCCGGCGTGAGGACCACTAATCGACAAACCAAAGGCATGTTTGAGGAAACACCTTGTGGGGTCCAGGGCCTGGTTGGGTGTTTTTGAGGACGGGGCCGCAGACCCCCAGGTCCCCTTTCACCTGTTTAATTTTCCAACAATATTATTATTGCAGTTCTCTGGAGAATCTACGACATGAGTGCCTACACAAATTATGGTCTGTGAGCTACATTTGAGGTGACACGCTCCAAAAGATCAACCTATATGTACACGTATATGTGTGTATACATACATATACGTGTATATGTGTATGTATATATATATATATATATATATATATATACACACACACACAGATATACATACAAGGTCACTTTTAATTCAACTTCTAAGTTGACAACTTCTATATCTTCAGTCAAAAATACTCTTTATGATGTAATAACTCAAAAACTACACAGTAAAGTACACAAATCTTTGTGAGGAAATAGTTTTGAGAAGAAAAAAAGTCCACAGAGTGTAGTTGAACAGTTTAGTGTTTCAGAGGATGTTTGATTTGCTGTTCTGCATGTCAATCATGTGATGTATTTCACGTTGAAGAAGATGACTCGCTGACAGATTAAAAATATATACATAGTTTATCTTTAATAGCTTCCACGTCAATTATCTACATCAATAATAGGCTGAACAAACAACATGATCCAAAAATGAGCTTGACTTGTCAAAAAATCGCTAAAATTAAAAACCAACATTATTGACTGTATATGAAAACTTGACTGACTGACTCCTCCCCCTGGCGTTCCAAACAGGAAGTGGCTCCAGGAAACTAAAATCCCATTGACTTCTGTAGAGACAGCTGTTACTCAGTCATTCTATTGGTCAGAAGAACCGTTCCGGATCTGATACCATTTTCTAACATCTTCTTGATAATCCTCGTTTTTATATTTATTCTTTGGTTCAAGTTATTCAAGTTACAAACTGACCAATCAGATGCCTAAAAAATCTTGAACCGATAATTGACAGCTTTTCCTGAACGGTCAGAGTGGTCGTCC
This sequence comes from Oryzias sinensis, assembly GCA_037389245.1. Classification (NCBI taxonomy): domain Eukaryota; kingdom Metazoa; phylum Chordata; class Actinopteri; order Beloniformes; family Adrianichthyidae; genus Oryzias; species Oryzias sinensis. Next base: position 1,193,922 of record CM074506.1, on the reverse strand, counting down.
TAGAAATGTTGACTTAGACTGGTTTGGACCAATCACTGCTTACCGATGTCTGGTTCCAACGTGGCGCCGTCAGTATGTGGTGGAACGTGGTGGAAATGACCAGGTGAGACCAGGACATTCTTGATGACCTGATCCAAACCTGCCTCTACATCTGAGGACAGGAAGTCTGAGCTCAGGAGAAGAGCAGCGTGACCCGTGAAAAAACCCGCTGTGGTGTAGGGGTCTCCTCTGACACCTGTTTGTGTTGTGGCAGACGTGTGCAGAGTGATCGAACTGTTGGACCGACTCCAGAGGACCGGTGAGCTCCCCCCTCCCAAACTCCAAGCCCTGCAGAGAGTCCTGCAGAGCAAATTCTGCGCCGCCATCAGAGAGGTACTGAGTGTTCGCTGTTGCACCTCACTTTTCATCAAAGTCACCTTAAAGTCCCACTCTGATCATCGTCTGTTTCCGAAGCGTTCCCAGTGTTTTTTTTATTCTGATGATGCAGTTCTTAGCTAAAATCCAAAAACAACAAAAATGGCAGCAACATCGTAGCTATCCAGTCGTCCAGTTCTGATCCAGATTCCAGCTCAGACCAGGAAAACAAAGACGCTCGTGGATCCGTTGGTCTACAGGTGGATCCATCAGAAAGGGGCGGAGCAGGAAGCTTGTGGTTCACGCTGCACATTCTCTACATCACAGCATTTTTTCATCTGCTCCTCATCCACAATGATTTGAATAAAGAAACTCAGAAATACAAAAACTGAAGCTTAAATTCTTTTACATTTGTCATCAGAAAAATGCTACAAGAACATGTTAGAAATGGCATTTCCATTGGAGTGGGTCTTTAAGATCATGTGGTGTTCCGGCTGCTTGCCATCCAGCCGGTCCCTCAGGAACCCTGAGGTGCTCCTCTGCAGCTGCTCTGCTGTCTTTCAGGTGTACGAGCAGCTCTACGACACTCTGGACATTGTCGGGGGACCAGAAGTCCGAGCTCAAGCCACGGCAAAGGTAGAAGAAACCACAAAGTACCTGGAGCTCCTTTCACCTGTGCATATGTTGGCGCTCCGTTCATAAGGTCACAAATGTTCTCCAAACGGGCGTGGTCAGACTCAGACACTTCCAGCCACTGCATGCTCTGCAGATCTTCTAGATCCACTGCTTTAGCGCGTTCCAGAGAACAGGAAGGACTCCTCAAATTTCACAGAGGTGGAGGAGACACTTCCGCCATTCAAATGAACTGTTCTCCCCCCCCTCCCAGGCCACTGTGGCGGCGTTTGCAGCCAGCGAGGGTCACGCCCACCCCAGAGTGGTGGAACTGCCAAAGACAGATGAAGGGCTGGGCTTTAACATCATGGGAGGAAAAGAGCAGAACTCCCCCATTTACATCTCCAGAGTCATACCTGGAGGGGTGGCCGATCGCCAGGGGGGGCTGAAGAGAGGAGACCAGCTGCTGTCCGTCAATGGAGTGGTATGTATGTGTGATGTTCGATTCTCCCGTCTGAATTTGTGAGCTTCAGGAGCGCGGGGGTGTGGGTCCACGGAGACCCCCGGTGGGATCTGAACTGTGCCGTGTCCCTGCAGAGCGTGGAGGGGGAGCAGCACGAGAAGGCCGTGGAGCTGCTCAAAGCTGCTCAGGGATCGGTCAAGCTGGTCGTCCGCTACACCCCGAAGGTTCTGGAGGAGATGGAGGCTCGCTTTGAGAAGATGAGGAGCGCCCGGAGACGTCAGCAGCACACCAGCTACTCGTGAGCCTGCATGTCAGTCCGCACCCTCCCCCTGGTCTGATGAAGACATCCACCTTCATCGGACCAGGTGGATCACTAACCCACCAGGGGGGTGAAAACCGCGCTCAGCCCAGCGTTTATCGAGGTCGCTGAGGTTCACACACACCTGAAAATGTCCGTTTTTAAGGAGGAGCCACAGGTCTGCAGGTGCCAGAAGCGTTTTTGGCTCGGTGAGATCCTGGTGTTGGCAGCGGCTGCAGCTCTCTGCTGCATCTGAGACCCGCCTTCCTGTTTTTCGTCCACACATGGGTAGGGATTGTCCAGTCCTCCTCTAGTTGCTCCTCCATAACTTTGGCGGTCGTACCGAATAACCTAGAGCGTCTTGTGTCTGGTAAAGGAGACTACCTGATCAGCTGATTTGGTCATCAAATAAGTAGCATGCCATAAGGTTTTGGTTAAGTCCTCAGGTCGCTCTGCTAGCATGAGCGGCTTACCCGGGTTTTTGTAGACTAGTTTTGAGGAGCCCTTTGGTTCTCTAAGGGTTGGGTCAACCCATCTGTATCTGAGGAGGTCCGGTACAGGTGAACAGAACTTTGGAGAAGCTTTTTTTTTAACTTCAAGATCTTTTATGGTCGCTGAGTAGGCTGCATTGAATTGTCTTCCCCCCCATAACCCTTGTGTTATATTGTGGGGTCAAAATGACCCCACCCTTTCATTGACGTGTTATCCCTACCATGACACAGGTGGGTAAAGGTGGAGGGGATGGTAACAAGTCTTGTATAGAACAAGAGTTAGGCTTCGCATAGGGTGTGTGACGCGTGTGAACCCACGTTTAGCCTGTGTCCCCTGATTGGTCAAAGTTTGACATCGTTTACCCTTTAACACGCATTTGTTCAATGGCCGCATGTTTTTGCACGCAGAACTCAAAAACTGGCGTAGAAACTGGCGTAGCTACGTGTGAATGTGAGTTTTGAGTGTGGAAGCCCGAAATGCACATTTACACGCATTTCATAGACTTTGGGGGCCTCATCCCTCAGACACGTCTGCAGAATCTAGATTCTGTCTTCTGGAGATCTGCGTCTCTGAATGGATGCATGCTTCTTCATGACTCTGTCTCTCTTTTCAGGTCTCTGGAGTCCAGAGGCTAATCCATCTCCACCCTCCTGTTTCTGCCTCCAGAAGGTGGGAAAGAACAGAAAACCGTCTCCACCCAAACAGTTCAGGATCCCTCCGTCCCTCCCTCCTGTTCCTCAGAAAGTGCTGTCAGACGATTCCTGTAAAATTACCTGGACATTGTGTCGTTGTCAGCATCTGTCATGCTCTGGCCACACGTCTTCTTCTGTGCGTGTGGCTCAGCTGGAGGCTTGTGGTCGTGTGTTTGTTGGTCGTTTGTTTCTCAGCAGAGGAGTGAAGCCTTCAGCCTCCATCACTCCAACACCAACCTGAGCTAGAGGGCTAATAGTTCAAGAGCTACAGTTACCTCAACAGTTACCTTTGAGATTGTTTTGTATTCATTCCTGTAATCATGTGTTTGCATAACTCTCCATAAAATAAACGTTCATTTCAAATCTTCTGGGTCACATCAGAGTCTGGTTTTCAGAGCCCCCATCCTGGTCTGCAGCCCCCCCTCCAACAATCCTTCCTCAACAGCACAACAGATATTTGACACCAGGAAACAATAAAAGAGCAAACGTTGTGGTTAATGAGACAATGACAACAATGCAAAAAGAAAAACATGGAGTGAAAATCCACAGATGACAGATTTGAATTTTAGTTCAACAGAATCATTTAAAAAATGATTTGGGTTATTATTAATATTAAATTTGGTAGATTCAGTCTCCGCAGCAATTTGTGCAACACTCCTAAATAAAGTAGTACACTAGAAGTTTACCTGAGTAGGTAGTGTGGTAAGTATACTAACTGAATGATATTTAAACACTTTAAGTATGACAAGAAATAGATAGTACTGTATATAAAAGTAAACTTCAAGTATACATCCTCACTTTTAGGACAGATAAAGTGTAGTTGTAGTACACTTAAATAGATTACTTTTTGCTGCATACAGATTTAAGACTGTGTGTGTCAGATCCAGCCCAGACCATAACAGAACCACCTCCGTGTTTCTCAGATGAACAATCTTCCCTTCCAACCATTTCTACAGCTGGACAAAGAACTGATGTCTCCACTGTTGTCTCGTTTGTCCAAAGCACACAATCTCCTGGAAGCTCTGTGGTGTGTCAAAATGCATTGTGGGAAATTTTTATAGCAATAACAAATTATTTGATTCTTTAAAAATCTACCATTGTCACTGTTAATGTGTGCAACTTTTGTATTGCTGACATTTGAAGTGTTGTCGATGTCGGACTCAGTTTTTAAATAAAGTTTCAGAAATGAAAAAGAAGTAGATGCGAACCGGAAGCGGAAATGGGCTCTGACGTCAGAGCAGGTTGAAAGAGTAGCGGCAGAGTGTCGCTAGCTTCCCAGAGGGAGAAATGATCCGGACAGAGTGACGCAGGGGGGAAACCGTGAGCTCTGGGCCGTGACGTCACACGAACGAAACGGTGTTTTGCGGGTTCTGTGCGCTCGCGACCAGCGTGAACACCAACGGGAAAAAACGCAAAGCTGCGTGGAAACTAGAAGTTCTTCTAAACACGCCATCATCCGTCCTCACAGGTAAGCTGCAGGTCACTTTGTGTTTTCTTTTATTTCCTCTTTAGTCTGGAAAAAACATTGAATAAACAGCCTAAAGGGTTTAGATGGACAGATCCGGGCAGTGGCGGACTTAGCCGTTTGGGGGCCACGGGCGAACAAACACATGGGGCCCCTCTGCAGCTGTGGTATTAATCATAAAAATAAATCTTCCCTATTGGGTAAAATGTCAGTGGAATAACTTCTTCCTGGTCCACTGCTTCCTTTACCTAGATGTTTATGAAGCACGTCTGTCTGAGCGTGCTCAGTTGGGATAAGCGGTTCCAACGTTTGCTTTTCCCATCAGGATGAGCTTCCCGGACCTCCTTTCTCCTCCTCAGTCTCCTTCACCTGCTCCCCTTCCACTTCCATCCTCCTCAGTCATTGGCTGCCCTGAGCTTGACCTGTCGGTCACGTCTAGCCCCGCCCCCAACCCTCTCCACTCAGAGGTGAAGCCACAGACAAAGAGCGCACGCCCACAAGGAGCACCTGGAAGGAGGAAAAACTCAAAGGTAACGACCTCATCATCACCTGTGCTTCGGTTTGGAATGGGAAGGAAAACGGAAAATCAGTTTCTGCAGGTTTCAGTTCCTAAATACCAAAAGCCCAACTGTCATCACTGGTTGTTGTGCCTTTTAGCAAAGTTCACCTGAAAAAAAAACATCTTTGAGAACAAGACTGATGCGTCAGTAGAGAAGAACGGGCAATAACTGTAGCACTAATGAGTATTAGGATGTGCTCACCTGTCCCAGAGGGAACAGGTGAGCACATCATCAGACGGAGCCTCACTCCTCAGAAAAACCGTCCAACGCCTGGAAAACCACCGAGGCACAAAGTTCTGACTCGCTCCTCTTCTGCTGAAGGTGACGTTTGCAGAGCCGGACGTCGTCGCAGGAGCGCAGCGGCCGTCTGTCGCTCCTGCCCTGCAGCCAGGGAGGGGGCGGAGCAAAGGCCGTCAGCAAGGTAACCTCCACAGCTCATCACAGACCTTCATGAAACACGTTCTGAAGGACTTCACGCTGAGAAGATGCTGCTGAGAGCTTCTCTGAGAGGCTTTCTGCTTCTACTGATCACAAATGGAAACACACATTCTGGACTTTCACACATCTGAGGCTCGTCTCTGAACTTGCTGCTAGATTTCCTCCTGAAACAGAGTTAGTGCACAAAGGAAAGGAAGCAGAGTTATGAAGACTCGTAGAAGTGAAGGAATGGGGGGGCTGAGCATCCTCCCCCAGCTAAAGGGCAGGTGTTTGCACATCTGCACACATAGGAAGTGTGTAAAAGCACATTGGATGGTAGAAGAAAGGGGCTACAGCTAAATGTTGATGGCTGCCATCAACAGTTCCAGGACGACCTCAGCGCCTCACGCCGTCAACTTTGAGTCACAAACTGACTTCATGTCATGCATGTTTCCGTTTGGAGAGCTTTGCCGTCTCCACTTAAGAGTTTAAACATGTTCTGTTTTCTGCTTGGAGCCCGCAGAACTTCACCAGAACCTTCTGCATCCAACCAAGACCCAAGCTGTCTGGAGAGGGCGGAGCTAAACACCACTCTGGCTCTGAAGGCGGAGCTACAGTCATTGCAGGTCTGCACATGAATGCTGGCTGCAAAGGGGGGCGACGCTCCATGGACTCGGTTCTGATTCCCCCAAAAATGGGTGTAGACCAGTCTGCTCTCTGTCCTGTTAATGACGAATGTTGGGGGGGGCGGGGGTAAGTAGAGGACTTAACAGGACTTAACGTTCGCCGTGTCCCGCCTAATTACCTGTTTGTGACAGGAAGTGGGAGGAGCCAGCCCCACTTCAGTTTTGTGTTTCACATTAACTAAACATCTGTTGGTGCTGCAGCCACAGTGAGGTTCTGGTTCCAAAGGCTTTCATGCTGTTACACCATCATGACTGAGCTGGTTACCATGGTGACTGTCGCCCTGCAGGAGGCGGAGTTTGACTCTGAGAAGGCTCTTCAGGAGACTCTGCAGAAGTCCCAGAGGACCAAGAACCTGATCAATGCCAGAGCCACTGAAGGTAAGGCGGAGCTCCCACAAAGTGCTCCCCCAGTCCAGGAGGACAGGGTCTCTGCACACCGACCCAGAACAAAGAGCGGGCCGTCTGCAGAGACCGGCCTCTTGCTGTTTGATGGCGTTTGACGTCTGCGTCTCCGTCCGTCCAGTGGTGAACATCTCCCGCTCTCAGCTCCTCTTCCACTCGCTGGTGAGCGTGGACGTGCAGCAGGAGCAGCTCCTCAGTCGGGTCCTGAAGGAGCGGCTGCACCTCCCCCCCACCCCCACAGCCGAGGGGCCCACACTGCTCTTCTTCAAGACCAGCAGCCTTGTTCACCAGAAGCCCCTCCCACAAGAGGAGGAGCTTCTTGACAGTAAAGCACTTCCCTCACCACGACCCCCCCGGTTCACCTTTGATCTGTACAGACGGCAGAGATGCTGGGAGGCGGCGCCGTGACGCGCAGGACGTCTGCACAGTTTTTCTAAGTCCTGTCATTTTCAATAAAGTTTTTTACATGTATTTAAAGGTTCCAGTTTGACTGAGTTCATAACCCCGTGTGCTATCTTTAGATGACCCCCCCCCTTCCATTAAGGTGTTCTACCTACCATGACAAAGGTGGAGTGGGTCTAGATGACCCCACTCCAAATGTTAAAGTGCCTAGGATAGACCAAGGGTTAAGAGTATTACCGCTTTAACCCTTGTGCCATCCTAGGCACCTTAACATTTGGAGTTGGGTCATCTAGACCCATTAACCCTTGTGCCATCTACCATTCTGACCAAAAGAATGACTAACAGCTGTTTCTCTATAGACATTTATGGCATTCTGAGGGCATTTCCTGTTTGGAACTCAGTCCAGGTCTCATTTACAGTCAATGTCTTGGAGCCAGACTTCCATCCAAACCGGTTGTGATTTGTTTCAGTTTAAAATCCAAATTAGATGTGCTAAACGTTGGGAGTGGGTCACCTGGACCCCACTAGGGTTACAAAACAAAATTGGAACTTTTCTGGATAGAAGCTTTCAAACAAACAGCTGATTGTTCCCTAAACTGGCTTGGTGGGGGGGGGGGGGTGTCAGGCTCCCTCGGTTGAACTGGAGTTTAGTTTTAATGACGCCTCAAACGTTTCTCCAAACTCAAGTGTGTGAGATTCCATGAATCAGGTTGTTCGACGTCTCCGTGGCGTTAAAGATGCGTTTATTTACAGTCACATGATCAGATCAACTGCAGACGTACGTTCATGGTCACACAGCTGACAGGAGCTTCAGGACCCGGTCCAAACTGCAGCCCGCTCCGGACCCAGTGGATGGTCAAAGCTCAGAATGTACAGTTGTTAAAATGAAGACGCTTTACGCTTTATTTTTTTTTTTAAAAAAGCAGCAAAAAAAATCTAACAGAACAAACAGAAAACCTTTTAGTTTTATGGAACCGGATTAGAACGGCCTTTTGGGTCGCAGAACATGTAAACCAACACTGAACCAAACGAGGCTACAGCAGAGGAACCAGAGAGAGGGGGGGGGGGGTCCCCACCACGTTTCTATGGAGACAAACCCACACATGCAAAAGACCCGAAACCATGAAGATGTTTAGCAAACGCCTCAAGGAACTACGGCACAGAATCACGTTTGAACTCAAAGACGTGAAATGCTTTAAATACTGTTAATGTTGGAATAAGAAAACGAGGAAAAAAAGAGTCTGAAACGTTGCTGCGAGGAGCCGTGACCTAACAGAGGCCCCCACTTTCACATCATGATCTGTCCATAATGAAGACGAACACCTAACGCATCCGGTACTCCAGGGACTTGGTCATCGTGCACAGCTGACCCGTGAAGTCCACGTCCACGGTGAAGTCCAGGTCTCTCTGCAAACAACAGGAAGAGGTCACACAGAGAACACGGAGACGAGTGGGGGTCCGTCTGCGCCGCTTACGTTGTTTTTGACGTTTGGCTTCATGCTGATGGTGCCGAAGATCTCCTCTCCGCTCTTCACCGTCAGGTAGTCTTCCAGGTAGAAGACCGTCTGCTTCCAGTGGGTGTAGGGGGACTCTGGACCTGGTGGGACGGACAGGGAGGTGAGACCAGAACACCGCCGTTCATCAGGGCCGACGCCCTGCTGCCTTCAAACTGAACAGCTCCTCTGTGGAGGCGTGGCACACTGACTGGTGGAGAAGCCGATCCTCTTGTGGCAGCGAGTGAACTCGATGTTGAAGTAGGTGACCAGCGCGTGGATGTAGTCGTTCCTCTTCACCTGCAGGCAGAAGGGCGAGGTGAAGGTCAGGTCCTCGGCCTTCACCGTGTAGATGTCCACCTCCTGAAAGGGCAAACGGAGCGTTAGCGGAGCGCGCAGACGTGTGACGGAATAAGCCCCGCCCACAGGACTCACCCGGATCAGGCAGGAGTTGCTGACCAGCTGTTTGGGATCCACCACGTCTACCAGCGGTTCCTTAATGGCCACCTCCTTGATACAGGACATGTCGAAGCCGTACACGTTCTCCCACCCTGAAACAGACGGCGCAACCATGACTCCCCCACCGACACGGAGCCAGCCCCGCCCCACCGGGGTCATGTGACCTACTCACAGTGGATTTTGTAGTCCTTGTACTGCCGGTCTTCAATGGCCGTGACGTAGAGAGTAGCTCTGTCGGGGAAAATGAGTCCGTCCGGCTTCTGTGTGTGTGTGTGTGTGTGTGTGGGGGGGGGGGGGTGCATCAGTGTTAGGAACACTCTTTGGGGTTACATTTAAACATTTTCAATCAACCGATCATGACTGTGTTCCCAGCAGAAGCTCCTTTCTAGCGCCACCAGGAGGATCTTTGAGGGATTCCCAGAATTCCAGCCGCCCACCTTTGCTGTCATTTCAGCTTTGATACAAAACTTCTATCATTGAAACATCATGCTTTTGTTAAGACCATTGACTGTATCAGAGAACTGGACTGAGTAGCCCCTCCCTCTGGCATTCCAAACAGGAAGTGGCTCCAAGAAGCTTAAGTCCCGTAGACGTCTATAGAGAAATAAACAGCTGTTCCTCTCCTGTGTTCTATTGGTCAGAAGAACCGTTCTGGATCTGATGCCTTTTCCTAACAATCTATTGATAAGTTCAATATTTTTCATATTTTTTCTGTAGTTCAAATGATAAACTGACCAATCAGAAGCCTCAAAAGTAGGTTGTGTTTGAAACGTTTGACAGATTTTCGTGTAGCCCACTTTAAGTAGTAGGGTGTGGCCTTCCAACAAGCCCTCTTCTGATTGGTTGTCATAGAAACAACGACTCAGACCAATCATTGCTCACTGACATTGTCTGGCTTCAACATGGCAGCGTAAAAAATTGAATTTTGAACTTTTCTATCGTCTCTGACGTAACTCTAGGCCTGCACAAGAAATCAAAAAACAATCAAAAAGCTTATATCAACTTGAGCAATCCCGCATTGCAAAGAGGGCGTAAACGTTGACACATATGCATAGTCAGAAATGTTTAAAACAGACCCAAACATAAATTATCTAGTCTGTTCTTGACCGGGTAGATGGGGGCGTTTACCCGCTTACCCACCTCCTATTGACAGACCTGACAGTACAGTTTGTTGACTTTTATTTTAAAAAAATCTCATTATTTTATATCAATTATACTGTTGTTTGTCTGTTGCAATATTGGTGTCTAATTTTCTTCATGCCATGCAGCTCCATGTCCCGCCCCCTCGGTCCAGGTCTGACATACAGTCAGTGGTTACAGTTACTAGTTTGGAGGAAGCGCCGACGTCCAGAAGAAGACACCCACCAGCCACTTGTCGCGGGCGTAGATGACTGTGTTGAGCATGGACTCGTAGAACAGACAGTAGCCCATCCACTCCGATATGATGATGTCGACTTTGTCCACCGGCAGCTCCACCTCCTCCACCTTCCCCTTGATGATGGTCACAACTAGAGACAGAAGAGGTCAGGACCTTCCCTCCACATTCAGCGGTCAACACCCGGGCGGCGGCGGACTCACCGTCATCCATGTTGTTGGCCTTCACTATTTTGACGGCGTAGTCAGAAATGCTGCTGCATTCTATCTGTAACGGCGGAAGCACACGGATGAGACAAGGCGACGCAACCGGGCGCCGCCAAGCCGAGTCCACGCCTTCATACCCCGATGACTTTCTTGGCTCCGGCTTTAGCCGCGAACATGCAGAGGATGCCCGTCCCGCTGCCCACATCCAGCACCACCTTGTCCTTGAACAGGTGCTTGTTGTAGAACATGGAGTTGCGGTAGGTCAGGGTCCGGACCTCGTCCTTCAGCATCTCCTGCAGGAACAGAGCAGAGGGCGATTGAGGACGCGGGCATCGGGGGCCGCAGGTGGAACGGGACACGAAGGCGTACCTCGTGGATCCCAAAGTGGGCGTAGGAGTCGAAGTAGTAGTCCTTGGATGTCATGTCTTCAGCTGCAGGCTTGGCTGAGCTCTCTCCCTGAGAAACCTCAAAGGAGAAAAAACCCATGAATGTCTGCAGATCAAAGGAGTCACGTGATCTGGAGCCGGCAGGAGCCGGTCCGGTTCCAGGCGACACAGAAGACAGAAACAACCGATCCGTTAACGCTGCCTCAGAGGAACAAAGGACGTGGACCCGATGCCCCATGAGACCACCGGAAGTTAGAGTTATCCTACCCCCCACCCCCACCCGGTAACGTCGGTTCGGTCGTAACAAAGCCACACGTGACGACCAACTTCCAGAACAAGGTTCTGTTGTTGGACCAGCTCAGAGACAGGAACACTCAAGAGGACGGGTCTCAGCAGAACCGGTACCGAACCAGAGGAAAAGCGGGTTCGGTACCGGTATACACAGCGTAATCTAGTCTAGTCCGGGATGAAACAGCGGGACCACCCGCTCGCCGGTTTTCCACTCCAGGCTCGACAGAAACCCTTAAGGTTTCCGGTAAACCGGCACCGGGCGGGTGGAGTGACCCACGTGGAGCTCCGTGGTGGACAATTGCCAGAGTTTACGAGTTTACATTAAAACTCGTAAACTCTGGCAGACTAACGTCCGGCGGATCCGAGCTCAGCATCAGCGTGTTAGCACGAGCTGCTAATTAGCCCGGTAGCTAGCAAGTTAGTCTCCATGCGGTCCGAAGGCTCTGCCGGTTCCACCGCCAGCCGCGTGCCTGCCGCCCCCGCACCGTCGCTTCAGCGTCGAACCGAAAATACACACCAGAGCCCACCGTAAACAAAAGCCAGTTTGAAGAGTTTAACCGTTTCCCCCGTTTTTCTCGTAAATGCGACACTGATGAATGAGCGGCGGTAGCATCCAGGAACCCCAGCGCTAACAACCCCTCTACACCGGCGAAGCGCCACTCCAGAGCCCGCGGGAAAGATAATGGACGTTTCCCCGAACACACATGAGCGTTTTTCCCGCTCAAAGACCTCACCTCCATCCTCTCTGCTGGCGCCGCCATTTCGATCTACAGCGGAGAGTCCGTTTCTTCTTCTACTCCGTCCTTCCTTCTCGTCCTCCGTACATTTAATCGGAATCTGCGTTGAAGGCCTACACCGCCACCTACTGTACAGACGGTGGAAGTACCGCTTTACCCGTGAGACATTTTTTCTGCATTCTGCCCCTTTTACCACCATCGGGGGCAGGAATCACTAACCTTCCTGAGGATGAGGGCTATTTTATGGGCTCCAGAGGACCTGTTTACCATACATTTACCACAGTTTCCCCAAAATAAAATCTAAAAAAAAAATGCTACAAACACTTTAAAAAGACAATTTATGAATCCACTGGGTAATGATAATGAAACTGCTGGTTTATAAAAAAATGAAATTCCTCCGCTTTACCCTTCACACTTATGGTGCAAAAAAAAAAAAAAAAAAAAAAAAAAAAAGGATGAAATAACTCAGAGCGAAACAACGTAAAACGGAGGCATATGAAAGGTGGAGGCAGAACAAACACATTATAGGCCGATTTCGACAAAAGCAGGCCAATGAGATCATTTCCCAATTCCTTGCTCGACACATGGTCCAGCGATGCACGTGACCACCGCCCTCTGCTGCAGACCGCTTCATGGCCACACCTCTTTGAGGTACTCTTTGGAACCTCGTAAAAACTCGAGAGGTGGGTGCAACTCACACTAACAGGTAATTGAAGTCTTTTTTCTATCTGACAATCAACTCCTGAGCCCGCAGCTGCTGTCACGTCAGAGAGACGGAGCCGCGTGTGTAGGAAAGGGAAGGGGGTGAGCGACACCAGACCAGTTTTATGGATGGAGGTTTTTGGAGGATTTCTGCTGTTAGTGTTACTGGAAATTTAGAAATGTAAAATATTTTTGAGTAATCCTGATGAGTTCTAAGATTTAGTCTTTAATGTTTTATAAGACCTAAACATAATCACAATAAGTTTTATTTTTTAGATCTAATCCTCTGATATGTTTCACAAAGACACACAGGACGTCACACATTAAATTATTGCTAAAAATGAAGCAGGAGTCCAGCTCTAAAAAATAATGTTCTAAAAATGATAAAAAGGCAAAAAAAAAAACAGAATTATTTGATTTTGTCATTTCTTATCAATATTTCCAGGCTTTCTTTGTTTTGTCCTGCAGCATGTTCATATTTGTATAATTTTGACAGAATATATTTCTATGGAGAAGAAAAATGTTACAAGTTATTTAGGAGTTTAACTTGTGTTCCTGTTTTTATTCATATTTTATGTTCAAAAGTTCAGTTTAAAAGGTTTTAAAGTTGGTTGTTGAAGGGGGTGGGGTGGGTGGGTGGGATGGGTTGACATTAGTGTTTATTTTTTACATTGCCTTGCCTTTTCTGGAGCGTTTCATTATACACTCTGTATGTCTGTTCAATATAAAAATGTTCAATAAAAAAGTTAAAAAAAAGGTTTAAAGTTTAGCTTTAGTGTGTTCAGTTAATGTTTTATATTCTTGACCCAAGAGCCTTGGCCAGTGTTTTAATTTAGGCCCTGTGTGACTGAGTTGACCCCTGTAATATGAGTCTAGAATATTCATACATTTTTTTTTTTTTTTGTGTAAAATGGCTAAATAGAAGAGAGGGAACACAACAGGATGTTGTCAAATTTTGTATGTGCGGGGGCGGGGCGCTGGTGGGTTGCCGCCCAGGGGGGGTTAGTGTAGAACCGCCACTGGGGGCAGGAATCACTAACCTTCCTGAGGATGAGGGCTATTTTATGGGCTCCAGAGGACCAGTTTACCATACATTTACCACAGTTTTCCCAAAATAAAATCTAAAAAAAAAATGCTACAAACACTTTAAAAAGACAATTTATGAATCCACTGGGTAATGATAATGAAACTGCTGGTTTATAAAAAAATGAAAAAATAAAAATATTTTAACAAAATGTGTTAAAAAAATTAAAAACTGTTAAATAAAAGTCTATCTATCTATCTATCGATCTATCACAACTCTATCTATCTATCTAACTCTATCTATCCTATCTATCTGTCTATCTATCTATCTATCCCTGTCTATCTATCTATCTATCTATCTATCTATCTATCTACTCCATCCATCCATCCATCCATCCATCCATCCATCCATCCATCCATCCATCCATCCATCCATCCATCCATCCATCCATCCATCCATCCATCCATCCATGGACACTGGTTTTTCGCAGAGACTTCTGGGATATTTCTAGGACCCTGGATTCTGAAATGGAGATTTGTAGACGCACTATATAATGAAGGGATTTGGACTCAACGATTTTCTCATTTTCACTTCACACAATTTGGCAAAATAAAACTTTTGTTTAAGCAATTACAGTTTTTCTCAGTGGCTTCAGTACAATTCTCAGATCAGAATGAAATTCCCAAAACTATTTGTTCAATCTTCACATCATGATGTCACTTGTGCACATCATATAAGCAGTTTCTCACTTCTTTGAACAAGTTGCAATTGCTTTGGTACATCCATGCAAATGATTATGTACAATTCTCTGCTCTTTGCTGCATTATCAATTGTTTATGTCCTGTTGATCAAAATGTATTATATAGTTCACTGTGCAATAGTCTTCCTCTCATCGTATAAGTCATTAACTGCAAAATGGTTGACCAAGTTGTCATAATGTGACAAACATATTTCGCTGCATTGCAAGAGAAGATATTCGCTGTGATGTGGATGAGAATTTGTGGTCTAACATACAGGAACAATAGAGGTGTAGAAAGACCACACCAGTTCCTACTGCACTGCCTGGACTGTTCCCTTTGTGTTACTGTTTGCAGTGGGTTTTTTATATGTTGGTCTGTCAACAAATTACAATATGAACAATAAAAGTGTGAATGTGAATCTTGTCCAGTCTCTTGCAATCAAACAAAAAAGGTGTAACTTCCATTTTACAATAACTGTCATAAAAACTTTAGCCATAGTTTCCATCAGAACCTCCCTCTAAAGTACACAGTTATATTGACAGCATGACTAAGTCATTTGACTGTCTTGTTCATAGACAATGACACAAGGACTTGACATTCTGATGGCACTGACATGTTCAATGACATAAAGACTTAGTTTGGAGAGATGAACTAAAGATTTTGAGCAAGTTACAGGCTTTTGGCAGGAATCCATAGTGTTTGCTGTTTGTACAAATTGTTCTGAGAAATGCACACACGTATTTGCAAACTTCAATTCTGATCTGAGAATTGTACTAAAGTGACTGAGAAAAACTCTATAACAAAACGCATGCCACCAGGTTAAGTCTGCCAGACCCAAAGTGTTTTTGACCTTTGACCTTGAGAGAAAGGGCTGTCCTCTTAAAATTTCCCTAAAAAAATCCCCACTAGTGTACTTTTTACAAACTGAAACTCCTCCTAGGGCTTCTGACCCACCTTCTTCCTCTAAGAATGGACCTGTTCATCAACCACATAAGTTAATACGTTCTGGATCATTGACTGTTACAACTTCTCACGTGACATCTACTCACTGAACTAGTAGTACAGCTCTAATGCAGTCACATCCACAAGAACCTGAATTCTCCATCAGCTGTTAGACTCGAAGAATCTCCTCAGACGAGCAGCCAAACGTTTTCAAGAAGTCCAGGTTCTCCGAAGAAAACAACCCACCCCCCAACAGGTGATCCTTTTGACCGAACCAGCATGGCTGTGCTCTTTTTCAGTTGGAGAACTCTATTTTTTTGCAGAAAGCTACTTTTACTCTCACTCACTCTCCAGGCATGTGACAAACTTAAATGAAAAACGGTCCTTGAAGAAGTCCTCGCTGTTCCCCGGACACCCGAAACCCTAAAGTGTGTAACCGTGTCAGCCTCTGGTTGGCATTAACGCCAGCTTTGCTTTTACAACAAAATGAGAGAAGATGGCAAAATCACTAATGTTTTTGTGAGTCTCTGTGGAGGCTCGGTGTCTGTGTGACGCCTTTAATGGCTGCTGGGAAAACTGCATGTTCAGACAAACTCCAAGACTCTGATCAGTGAAAACAGTCTGTCTGTTTTAGTTAAGACAACCGAGTACAAGTCAAATCTTATTCTCCTTAACTTGTCAGATACGAGCAGTACACAAATACGTTCCTGTTGACAACCTGTGTTTAATATTATGACGGAGTTTTAGGGCCCCCCCAAAAAAAAGTACAACTACAAGATTTAAACTCGTAAATTTACGAGACGAGATTAAAGTGAAAGTGACTTTACAGAGCAGCAGGTGAACGCAACGCAGCAGCAGAGCAGAGCGTCTAAACTTAGTAGAAAAGGTGAGCTGAATGTTTAATGATGACGTTCCAAATGTTTGGAAGCTCTTTTGTTTGATTTATGATTTATTAATGTTTTATTCATTGATGGGTGGCTTGCAGGATCTCTGCAGCCGTTGCTGAAGACATCGGGGTCCCTGCAGATGTTCACTTCCATCCTTTCTTCCTCCAAAGACCAGATCTCTACATTTGTGTGATGCTTCCGTCTGAGGAGCAGCACTTTTTAACCTTTTTTAACGTTCTAATGCTAATATAACAGACTATTCTCATTCACATTTGTTGTTTTATGTTGAAACAGGTCGTTTCATCTGGAGGAACAGTTTTCATTCCTCTCTGGTGTTGCATGCATGACAGGTTCATGACGTAATGAGACAAAATGGACTTCTGGGTATGTGAATAAAAAGGACAGTAAAGTAGTGGTCATTTACACCCCAACGTGTCTCTGAGCTCCTTATTTTACAGATGAAACTCTGCTTTACCGACACCGAACCCCGGAAAGACAGCTACACTGACAATAATCTGATTTTGAGTGCAAAAGGTTAAAAATCTCTTTGTTTCTGAAACCTATCAGGAAATAAAGCTTCCCAAAAGGCTCATCATCTTTCATCTTCAAGCATGGCTCCCATAAACGTTGGTGTTTTTTCCTGTAAATGTATGACTTTTTTTTTTTAAAATTTAAGACTTTAAAGTCGTAATTAAAAAAACATTTGTTTGTAAATTGGCCCTAAAACTCCATCGTACAATATTACTCAAAACTTGTTTACGAATCTCAAAGACAGTTACAAAGGTATCCAGAAAATAGAGAGGAAGCTGATCTTCCTCAGTCTGGCCACATGGTGGCAACATATGTTCGGGTTCAGTTGGCATCCTTGTCTTCATCATCATCATCATCAAAGATGTCAGCTACAGTCCTGCAGATGAAGACAAGCAGAGGTCACAGGCTGCAGTTTGAAATTCTCTCAGGACGTAAGTGGGATGGATTCAGACGTACTTGTAGATGGATCCAGTCACTTCATCCACAAAACCTCCTGCAGAAAAAGACAAAAGATGAACCAAACAAGCCAGAACCACCTGTTCATGTTGCAAAAGAAACCCGCCGTTTGGTTGGACTTTTCCTGCCTTCTCTTTGATGCACAAATGAAATGTAGGAGGAAGGTATTGATCTGCTTCTGTGGAGCGTTAAACCGCAGCTGCTGCCTGACTCCATGTTTCCCTGCTGTGGGAAAACGTGTTGACTGCTGACGGGAACTTCCTGTTCTTCATGAAAGGAGGCCGATATGAAGGAGACCAAGAACACATTTGCAAGAACGTCGAGTGTTTCCTTTGACTTGAACTAGAAGGAACTATTCTGAGTATGAAGGCCGTGTCTCGCAGCCACTACGGACATTTTTGCATTTTCCACATATGATATGTCGGCCTTTCGTGATCCATGCATGATAAACGTCATTCATAAGAGTTTCTTGCGTTCGTCATTCGACAATCGTGCGCAGATGTCTGTTGAGGGTTTCGTCCGACGAGTCTTTTTACGTGAATTCGGTTTTGAGAACTACGCAGTGTATGCATATTTCACGTAGTTTATACGCAATTGTTACGTAAATCTTACACAGTTGTGTGTAATTTTTTTTTTAGATCCATACACTAATTTGTGTCTGTCCACGTCTGTTCCACGTACGTCCAACGGATTTTTCACGCATGAAACCAAAACTTTTATATCGCAATTACGGCGCACATTTTACGTTAAAGTTACTGACGCACACATTTTGGGCCAGATTTGGCTTTATGTTGTTTACGTCTTCTTTGCATGGTTCATTCGTGATACATCTGTGATAACGTCCCGGAAAGACCACAACTTTTCTCACTTTTCCCACTTAGATTCACGTATGACCAATTTTCATCCGTGCAATATGCTCAGAATGTACATAGTGACTGTGTGACACGGCCTTTTCATGTATATTGGAGTGGTGAATGAAGACATTAAATAAAACATTTTAAAGATACAACTATGATCCATCACTATCAAAACTGTGTAGAACAAGTTTCATAGAACTGAAACTAAGTCTTTACTTTAATTCACTCAGAAACAGGAAGTGAGACGTCCTTCGTCCTGTACCAAGTGAGATCTGCACAAGACGAAGAGTTGGAGCCATCCTTTAATCTTCTGTGCTAAGGCCATTAGTCACATTCTACGAAAACTCCTGCAAAACGCCCGCCAGAGAAACGGTGTTCATAAACGTTGTTTCTGACACAGCTGTGTCCCACACCCATCTGTCCTCTCTGAGGTCAACTCGTGGTCGTTCCTGCTCTGCGGCTCCACGTTCACTCACCAGGCTTGCAAGCAGTTTCACAGAGAGGACACACGTGGCAGTAAGTGCACATCTGAGGGGAAACAGAAAAAAGAAACACAAATTTAAAGTTGAGGAGCTGTTTTCTTGATGTGAACTTGAATTTGATTGTTTTTCCTCCATTTAGAGGAGTTTCTAGCTGTTCATTTTTTATTTGGATGATTGTCTGTTCTGGGAGAACCATTGATTGTATCTGAGAACTGGACTGAGTGATGTCATGCATAGAAAATGGTTTAATTTCTACAAATGAAGTCAATTTAGTCACCATTTTTTTGCGATAAGGACACCGCCATGTTGGAGCCAGATGACATAAGTAAGCAGTGATTGGTCAGAGTCCGAGTCGGCGGATTTATGGCAACCACTCTCACCAATCACGATTGAGCTTGTTGGAAGGCCACACCCCTAACAATTGAAAGCAGGCTACCTGAAATCTGTCAAATGTTTTGAACGTTGGATGTGGGGCCAGAAGGATCATTTTCTTCTGTTGACGCGTCTGATTGGTCAGTTTATAACTTGAATAACAATAATATCATAGAGAATTATCAGGGAGACTTAAAAAAAGGAATCAGATCCAGGATGGTTGTTCTGACCAGCAGAATGACTGACTAACAGCTGTTTATTTCTTTATTTTAAGTCTGTGGGATTTTGGCTTCTTGGAGCCGGCGGGTACTTCCTGTTTGGTACGCCAGAGGGGAAGAGTCACTCAGTCCAGTTCTCATATACAGTCAACAGTGAGACCTTGATGTTGCACTGGAATGGACATGACAGAACACATGTTTTTCCTTTTCTTGGATATTGTTCAAGCAGAGGTCAGGGGTCAACCTGAAGGTCTGAAAGATTCTCACAAGCAAATGGATGAACCGATCTCTATCACCGTCTTAACGTGACTCGCAGAAACAGACATTTGTGGAGTTTGGGATTTTGATTGTCCGTATTTATCCTCTCGTTTTCATAAGCGCACATGTTGGAAGGACATGCACGAAGAGCAACTGAACGAGCCTCTGCATGCGGGGGCGATCGTGAAGGCTCTCACCTTGCAGTCATCACAGTGTTCGGACTCGTCTCCTTCCTCACAGGGACATTTGTCACAGCTGTCGCAGTGCTGGAAGAGACCACAAGAGATTTGGAGAAAACCATAAAAAACCTATGTTTCTGGCAAAAAAAGAGCTTTTGGAAGATTTACCTCACAGAATTCACAATAAGAGCACAGAGAGCCTTTGTGGTAGGCACCGTCCTCCTCCTCTTCATCAGCATCATCTGCATCAAATACATTAGACAAAAAGGTCAACCTGTAAGCAACTTCAATGATCGTTTTCACTGGTAAAAACAAAACAAGGATTTCGTAATTCTGATCTTAACCCTTGTTCTATCCTAGGCACTTTACCATTGGGAGGTGGGTCATCTAGACCCACTAGACAGTGCTCTGAACCTTTTTTCTTCAATGATTTGTGATCTTCTCTGGTGTCCATGGATTACATGAAATCTTTCCACCTTTATCCACCTTTATCATGGTAGGGAGAACACGTCAATGGGGGGGGGGGGGGGGGTCATCTAGACCCCATAGGATAGCACAAGGGTTAAATGTTGGTGTCAAATCTTCTGTTTTTCTGTGCATCAAACTAATCTTAAATCTTAAACTCTTCCAGGATTTGTGTTCTACTCACAGTAGTCTATCTTCAGTGTTTGACTTTATTTTATTTGTTTTCATATTGAATGATGTGGATCTTCTATAATAATAGTGAAAGGGACCATTTTCATCCGTGTTAACAAAAATTATTTTGGTATGATGAGTCATTCAAAGTGAAAACATAAATGTTATTGCTCAACTCTATAAACTATTACACAAAAAATGTCATTGGAGACCATTTCATAACAAATTTAGCTCATGATTCAAATGTTGACATCAGGTTGCCAAACCAGCTAAAAGCTTGGAAAGACAGAATTTACGTGAGTCCTCTGGGTTTGCATTAACAGAGAGAAGCAGATACTCACCCAGTCAGGACTGCAGCTCTGGGCCTCAGACAGGGAACATCAAACACGTTCACTTAAGCAGTTTGTGATCATTTGATTCTTTAATGAATGTGATGTTGAAGATACATGGACAGTTCAATTTTGCACACAGTGGTTCACACATCACAGTTTGAGCAAAAGAAAGGAAAAGCCGACAACCTTTTCATCTCTTGACAAGCTGATTAACGAAGAGATGTTTCTCTCTTTTCCCAAACACTCTTTCCCTGAAGCTTTGAAAATCATCAGCAAATCCTCTGAGGTAACATCTTCTGACATCTGAGGTGCTTTACATGTGATTGGCTTAGCTTTACAAAAGATCAAAATGTCTATTTTCAGCTAACTCAGCCTTCAACAAACAGGGACTAACAATGGGCAAAAGCCTATTGGCCGCAGCAAATGTATGTCTAGTGTTTAAGAACGTCTGCACTGAGCGGTTCATGAAGTGAGGTATGAAAGAACAGGCTTCATAGAAACATGATAGATTCTGTTTTCAGTACATCACACGCCTCCTCAGTCAGTGGCATCAATGCTCCACAGAGAAAGAAAGAGATCAAGAGATATGGAGAAAGAGAGAAACGTTGAATCTGGTGGTACTAAAAGCTTTGAAATGGATAAATGTAGGTGGTGGCCCTCCTGCACCTCCCCTCAAGCTTCATTTGTCCCCTGTCTGTTCCCGTAGCACCCCCACCGCCCTAGTTACTCTCAATATCAACTGTCTCTCTTTCTTTCTCTGCGGGTTCACATGAAGACACAAGTACATGTCAGTCTGATCCAAAACAAATGAGACAGGAGGAACCATATTTATCAAATGAAACACAAATCAAAAGAAATCAGGCTATTGACCCGGGCGACTGATTCCCAAGTCAGGCTTGGCTTGAGTGAAATTGCATTTTGGTTCTTTCTCTCTCTCAAATCAATGCTTCTGCAGTCCTTGAGTTCAAATCTAGTGCACTGTACGAAGGACTTCGGACAGTTGGACTTCAGACGGGCCAGTTCAATTTCCCCAGAGAGCTCATAACTCTAGTTAGGCAGGGAAAAGAACAGAGTGTCAGAGACAGCAAGGGAAATGAACAGCTGGAAAGGGGTGGAGGAGGGACTCAAGTTACCAATGGGCTCTTTAACACAAGACACTGACAGAGATGATAAGGTTGTACCACTGTTGGTGAAAGGGGAGGGGCCAATGGTTTGGATTAGCCCCTCCCATTTACCAAAATTTAATAGGTGTTTGTTCTGATTTTAAATCTGAGCACCAAAACCTCCAACATCAGCCAACGCTGACACTGAACGCACAGAATGCTGTTGGATTGAAGTAAAACACGGCACTTTGGACAACCAGTCAAAAGGGGTTCAGTGGTCAGCAACAGCTGAGACTTGGATTTTCATCTGGTTCCACTATGCTACAGGTCCTCACATCAGCAGATAGATGGACCTATGTAACATAAGCCTCTCTCAGCCAGCTTTCAGCCATCGGGGTTTCCTGTCCTCTCTGGGACCTGGAACATCGTTGGCTGAGAACTGGCTGAGAACCTGCAGTGGACCAGCAGAACCATTTCTACTGACACAGAGCCAGACAACAGCTTCATTCAATTCCACTCACCTCCATGATCATCGTCGTCATCATCATCGTCATCATCATCATCATCGTCATCGTCGTCATCATCGTCGTCATCATCGTCGTCATCATCATCGTCGTCATCATCATCATCGTCGTCGTCGTCATCATCGTCGTCATCATCATCATCGTCGTCATCATCATCGTCATCATCATCATCGTCATCATCATCATCGTCGTCATCATCATCATCATCGTCGTCATCATCATCATCATCATCGTCATCATCATCGTCGTCATCATCATCGTCGTCGTCGTCATCATCGTCGTCATCGTCGTCATCGTCGTCATCATCGTCGTCATCGTCATCATCGTCGTCATCGTCGTCATCGTCATCATCGTCATCATCGTCATCATCGTCATCGTCATCATCATCATCATCATCATCGTCATCATCATCATCGTCGTCGTCGTCAGCCATCAGACCCTGCTCGTAACGGAATGGCAGATCCTGCGCCTTGGCGGTGGGGGCCAGCGGGGTGTGGAAGGAGCAGAGCAGTGCCAGCAGCAGTGCAAGAATGAAACTTCTCAACGATGCCATGTTCACAGTCAGAATAGAGGCGCTCAAAGAGGAAATGACCTGGATTCACTGCAGGAGTCCAGCACTGCAGCCGTTGGCGACACACGCACACCTGAAGAAAGCCACACGGAAGTGCAAGCGCCCCCTAATACCACTGCTGAATCAGCATCCGATAGGCAAGGTCCCGGGCTCCAAAGGTAGTCCGGACTGAAACCTCCAAGTTCTAGAAAAATTATATCCTCAGACTGGCAGATGTCCTTGCCTTGAATCTGGGTTTCTGGTTAAAGCAGGAGCTTGTGATAGTCCGGAACTGCCCTTGTACAGTCAGTTTAGTCAGTGGCAATAAGCTGAGAAGAGGCAGTTGTCACTAACTGGTCAATGCTAAAGGCACAGACTCAACTAATGTAAGAGGGACAGAAAAAGAGTGACACCAACCTATGGGGTAAGTCGAGAAGGAGGGGGGCAGCAGGGCTGACTGACAGGGGCAAATGCTGGTGGGCAGGCCAGTCCTACCCATAAGTTAAGTTACCAGGAGAAGAGGAGCATAGTTGAGGGGTGGGAAGGAGGTGGTGGAACTTGTTCTCTCATCTTCTTCTTCAGACATTTACTTCAGAAAGTCACACTTCAGGAAAAAGAAATGTGAACGCCACCAGGCTCATCATTTGTTTCTCTGGCTGAACATGGAGGAGTTGAGTTAGAAATAGTTTGGTCTGTCTTGTTTTTGACAAGATCAGAACACAGTTCCTCAACATTTGCCATTGGTATTAATGAGTTTAGATGGCGGGCTACCTGTTTGGTTTTCCAGGAATCCCCCTATTTCAAGGGATTGATGTTGGAAATCATTGGTCATGCAGTTTTGAAGGGTGACTGGTCTTATGTGTTTGCTACTATTACCATTTTACACTTTAAGTGTCAAACTGGCCCCACAATACCCAACGTTGTTTGTAAAGGATTGTTCCCCTTCAGTAGGACTCCTGACCACATTGGTTGGCTGATGGGCCTCAAAGTCCTGGCAATCCTACAGCTGAGAGGGTTCAAAGATTGGATCGGCGGTTGCTGTAAATCCATTTAATGACCTGTGATCTGATTGCATTCCACAGGACGAGCAATGTTAGCTCACAAACGTCTGTACCATGACTCAATGTGTAACATAGTCATATGGGGAAGTGCGATGAAGGTTTCTGCCATACAGGCAACAATGGAGCATTTTCTGAACTTGCTTTTACGTATCAAGTCCTATAAACCCAGTTCCCCAATTATGCTGATGTGGCCAAAACCACAGTGATCTGTCTGCAGAATGTCTAACTTTCTTTCCCTCCCCCTCCATGCTGTGCCTGAAATAGATGGATTTGGGAGGAGTTGAAACCACCCTATTTAAAGCAGCACACTGTCAGAGTCAGTGTAATGTGAGCCTCACTGGCTCTGCTGCTGGACCAGCTCTGCACCCCCACCCTCCTTAACACCTCTGATGCTAGGAACATCTGAAAGACCTCCAGAGTCAGTCTGTTATACAATTGATCACAGCTTTTGAGTAGTTTATCTGCACAATGTTGTGGTACTTTAAACTCACCATGCGGACGTTGCTTTTACAAAAGACAAAAGAAAGCATGACTTATTCTATTAATGTGTTTCCACAAAGGTTAATGTTTTGTACTGAAGCCAAATTCCTTATTGGGTGTCAGGATTTAATTTAGACGCATCAAGTGAAAAACATATTTGCCAAGAAGACAAGCTGATTGAACACAAAGACTAGAATTTAGTCTCAGAGGAGAAGACACTAAAGGCTTTTGTTGGATGTTCCTATGACAACACAAGTTGTTTTGGTCTATGATGTCACATTTTTCTACTGATAATTGTCTACAAGCACACTTTTATTTATACTGTTCAAATCTAAACAAAGATACCCAAACCTCATTTTCCATGGAGACTTCTTCCAAGGTAACCCCTATCTCCCAGGTAAGTTGAGAGCCACGGCCCTTGGTTTGTGAAGACCCAGAATTGGTCTTACTGTCATGACGTCTTAGACGTAGCAGACCCAGATGCTGCAACCCGGAAGTAACTCACGACAAGGATGAACTTGGAAAGGTTTATTTTGCCAACGGTAAATAAAGTTTCTGAGGGAACGTGGAAGTTATTTCCTTCGTGGAATAATCTTGATGTTCCTTAGAGCTGATGAAGGTGAGGGGGGCGACGCAAGGACGCGTCGGACCGTGGAGCCAGAGGGAGCGAGGCTTGGGCGCTGAGGACAGCGGGACCAGCTTGAGGCGAGGCGTGGACGCCGAGGATGGCGGGATCAGCGTGAGGCGAGGCGTGGACGCCGAGGATGGCGGGACCAGCTCGAGACGAGGCGTGGACGCAGAGGACGGCAGAACCAGCTTGAGGCGAGGAGTGGATGCCGAGGACGGCGGGACCAGCTTGGAGCGAGACGTGAGTACCCAGAACGGCAGAACCAGTGTGACCAATGGAGGGAACCTGAAGGTGAATACAAGACATGGTGAGTAGCAGGAACTAGGTAAAGTTAGCTGAGATTAAAAGGCCAAGCATAAGCACCGGAGTGAGTATAACGAACTGGTGTTGAATTCTGGTGAGACGCACCCTTATGAAGACCGGCAGGTTGATGAGAAGATGCAGGTCAGCTGGTTCCAATCAGAAGAGCAGGAGAGCTGTGGGAGGGGGAGGTGAACTGACAGGAACCGTGACAGTACCCCCCCCCCTCAACGACCGCCTCCAGGTGGTCCAGGACGGTGATCTAGGTGAGCCCTGAAAAAAGTCATCTAGGAGGGAACGGTCCAGAATCACGGAGCGCGAGATTAAAGAGCGCTTCTCTGGACCGTAACCCTCACAGTCCACCCGGTACTGGTGACTGCAGCCCCGGCAGCGAATGTCCAGAACCCGACTGACCGTGACTGCAGGCGCGCCGTCGATGAGCCGGGCGGGTGGTGGGAAACGGACGGCAGGCACAATGGGCTTTCCTGAAAGGGCTTGATTTGGGAAACGTGGAAAGAGGGATGGATCTTCAATGCAGCCGCGAGCCGTAGCTTAACACAGGTTGGGTTGATGATTTTCTCAATGATGTACGGGCCAATGTAACGGGGTGCTAGCTTATGGGAGGTGACCTGGAGGGGAACATTCTTGGAGGACAACCAAACCTTTTGCCCAGGTTGGTAATCTGGCCCCGCTCTCCTGCGACAGTTAGCCATCCGGCAGTTGCCTTCCTGGGTGCGAAGGAGAGCGGCTTTGGTCTGGCGCCAAATGCGTTGGATGCGTTGGAGGTGATGTTGAACCGAGGGGACAGTCAGATCTATTTCATGAGAGGGGAACAGAGGAGGTGAATAGCTGAGCGAAGCCTCAAAAGGTGACATACCGGTTGCAGAAGAGGGATGGTTATTATGGGCGTACTCGATCCAGACGAGAATTTAGACCAATTGGAGGGATTTTGAGCGGCCAGGCATCGGAGGGCGTTTTCCAGCCCCTGGTTGGTACATTCAGCTTGGTCGTTTGACTGGGGGTGATAACCTGAGGTGAGACTGACGGTTGCACCCAGGGCGGAGCAAAAGGACCTCCAGACCTGGGATACAAATCGGGGACCCCTGTCGGAAACAATGTCTTTAGGTATCCCATGATGTCTGAAGACTTGGTGGACCAGGATGTAAACCATTTCAGCGGCCATGGGGAGCTTGGACAGGGGGATGAACTGAGCTGCCTTAGAGAAACGGTCAACAATGTCAGTATGACTGTGTTACCTTCGGATCGGGGTAACCCAGTAACAAAGTCCATGGAAACGTGGGACCAGGGGTGTTCAGCGATGGGTAGAGGATGGAGGAGTCCGGCTGGAGGTGAATTGGAGGACTTGGACCTAGCACAGATAGTATAGGCGGCAACAAAATCCCGGAAGTCCTGCTCCATATTGGGCCAAAAAAAAACTGCGTTTGATGAGATTTAGAGTTCTATGGGTGCCCCCATGGCATGATACGCGGGAAGTGTGCCCCCACACCAGGACTTCAGAGCGGAGAAAGGTGGGTACATAGAGTGTGTTGGCAGGAGGAGGAGGATGACCCGGCTCTTAATTTTGGGCTTGCAGGACCTGCGTATCGACATCCCAAGTGAGGTTACCGATTATACAGGAGGGGGGAATTATGCTAGCCACCTTCTGCTGGTCATGGGGACTATAAAGGCGAGAAAGAGCATCTGGCTTAACGTTTCTGCTACCGGGTCTGTACGTGATAGTAAATGTAAACCGATCAAAAAAGAGACACCAACGGACCTGACGAGAGTTGAGACGCTTGCGGAATGGAGATACGGGAGATTTTCAAGGTCTGTCCATACTACAAAGGTTTGATCAGCTCCCTCAAGGCAGTGGTGCCACTCCTCCAACGCGAGTTTGATTGCAAGAAGCTCGCGCCAACGTCATAATTCACAAGGATGAACTTGGAAAGGTTTATTTTGCCAACGGTAAATAAAGTTTCTGAGGGAACGTGGAAGTTATTTCCTCCGTGGAATGATCTTGATGTCCCTTAGAGCTGATGAAGGTGAGGGGGGCGACGCGAGGACGCGTTGGACCGTGGAGCCAGAGGGATCGTGCTTGAGGCGAGGCGTGGACGGCGAGGACGGCGGAACCAGCTTGAGCCGAGGCGTGGACGCCGAGGACAGCAGGACCAACTTGAGGCGACGCGTGGACGCCGAGGATGACGGAACCAGCTTGAGGCGAGGCGTGGACCCCGAGGACGGCGAAACCAACTTGAGGCGAGGCGTGGACCCCGAGGACGGCGAAACCAACTTGAGGCGAGGCATGGACGCCAAGGACAGCGGGACCAGCTTGGAGCTAGACATGAGTGCCCAGGACGGCAGAACCAGCGTGACCAATGGAGGGAACCTGAAGGTGAATACAAGACGTGGTGAGTAGCAGGAACTAGGTAAAGTTAGCTGAGATTAAAAGGCCAGGCATAAGCACCGGAGTGAGCATAACGAACTGGCGTTGAATTCTGGTGAGACGCTCCCTTATGAAGACTGGCAGGGTGATGAGGAGATGCAGGTCAGCTGGTTCCAATCAGAAGAGCAGGAGAGCTGTGGGAGGTGAACAGGAACAGGAACCGTGACACTTCCACTGGGCCTCTATCCTGTGGGATGTGCCCCCCCAGAAGCTATCTAAAAAGATTTGTCTCCTCCTGATGAGAAAGTTTAACTACTTTATTTGAGCCGCTTCCTTCTGACTGAACTTCTCACCCTACCTCCAAATGAACTCCCAGACACCCTCCAAACATAGCCCATTAAGCCTAAGAGAGCAAACAATATATTCTCTTCAACCACCCTTACCAGTGAAATGCCATGGACTAAAACTCTCCATTCAAACACTTTCCATTCAACTGCTAACCGCCCAGTGCAGGCAGTTTGAAGAAACCAGTAGAACAACGTGCCACCATGAACAGCAATGAATGCCTGTGGTTCTCAATCGGGATATCCTCAGGTCCCTTGTTTTGCCTTGGAATTCTGTCCCAAAAATCTATGATCAGAACCAATAAGCTTCCCTGGGAATTGTGTCCTCATTTTCTTGAAAAAGGACCGCCAGTCTTGATCTAGCTTACTTTTTTTGACTGCTACTCAAACGAAAAAAGAATAAACTGCATCCAGCAACCTGGGGTTGTGTCAGGGTGGACGTCTTGATGCCTAGCGAGTGAGAAGCTCTTGACCACCCAGAGGACTTCAGTTGACCAGCCCATTCTTAGATCCCCTAACCCCTACTTTATCAACACGCCGGCGGAATTGAGTAGATTCTGTAGACGTATATCTTTGCATACCAGCTCACCAATAGGAGATTACAGCACTGCACCTCTCTTCACCCAAATGGCTGAGAAACAGTTGTACCTCTCAATAACATCCTCAGTAGAGTTGAATAATTCACCGCCAGGATTGTTGGTAGAGGATTTCATTCCTCGGTTGAGGGAACTAAAGGATTTCCCTGTATTTCTTTGAGACTGAATGATTGTCAATTTCCATGACATTTCCTGAACTTGTTCTGGACCTGGGTTCAGCCTCCACAACTACCGATGCTGTGGCTCAGTTGGACCACTGGGACCCTCAAGAGTGCTGAAAGCCACCCAGCCTTGATAAAACTCCTTCGATTCCATTGAATTTATTACTTTTGGTGACTGATTAGTTTGTGGTTTGTTACTCTGGTGGAGGATGTGGAGTACTTGGTCCACTCAAAGCCCCCAGCTTCTTTCAATATGAAGTTCTTCTGAATGTTGGAGTTGAAGAACCTTTTGACAGCAGGCTCAGACAGACAATGCATTGGGTCAAGCTCCCTTCACCAATGAATCCACCTCACTACTATGAGTTGACAGGCCTGGCACTCTCTTCACCAGATTGTCCAAGAAACAGATGAAGACCAGAGGACACAACTGCAGAGTAGATCATTGACCGATTGCCACAGGTGTCCTGGTGCCATGTGCTCTGATGGACATTCTTGTGTTGAATGAGAAGTTTATTACAAACATACTGTAGTTGACACAGAAATCCAGTATAGTACAACTTGGGTTCAGATCACGAAAACCTGTTCATCCTGTTCACAACCTTTCAGATAGTTTGTTTATTAGTTTATTTGACACAGACAATGTGAAAACACATTAAAGATGCTTTATACCAGATTATAGCTGAAGCTAGTTTCCGCTTGTGGTCCCTGACCAGGTGAAAATACAATACAATGTAAACAGTCTTTCAAATACCCATTTGCATATTAAACATTTCCACTAACTACTGATTACATACTAAAATGATACAATCAAATTTAACTCAAATCACATCATTGCTTAAAGATCAATGATAAGTGGCCATTTAAATACACAATCAGACATGAAACAGAACAATGACTGCTGGTTACACAATGAAAAATGAAATAAAATTAATATTATTATTATTTCTATTATTGCTATTTACAATACTTAATACTGACACTGCTGCTTCTCCAGTAGAACTTTTTTAAGATTACACAAGAAATGCTTCAAATCTGAGGAACATTTCAGAACACTGTAGGAGTTTACTCCATTCTTCGATGACATTAAAAGAAAAGCCAGAAGAAGAAGAAAGGCGGAGCTAGACTAGAACAGCTACTCTAGAAGTCTTGGCTGTTTGTTCAGAACAGAGTTGGATGTATTTTTAATGGGGGAGGTGCTATATTTGTAGTATTGGACAATTCGTGGTATTTCAATGACTACTTATCCAGCACTTTAACTACATAATTACACTGTGATTTTAATGGTCTTACTGTTGTCTCACATGCTTGAGACCAGCATGATATACAGTACATTAATTAATGTGAAAAAGAATCATTGCATCACGACACACTTTTGTTTTGAATGTGTCTAAGAAGTAACAAACAGACGCCTTTTAATATGATTTTTAAAACAAGAATTTGAATCCAGAACAACTCCTAAACATTTAAACTTCTCTAGCGTTTTAATTTGACGTTTACATATATAAATATATACAATATAAGTATACTTTAAGTAATCCCTGTGTTATCCTAGACCCACTAGACAGAGCTCTGAACCTTTTTTCTTCAATGATTTGTGATCTTCACTGGTGTCCATGGATTACATGAAATCTTTCCACCTTTATCCACCTTTGTCATGGTAGGGGGAACACCTCAATGGAAGGGGGGGGGGTCATCTAAGATAGCACAAGCGGTATACTCTTATATAAATAATTTAGTATATATATTATTATATACACATTATTATTATATATTGTATATTTTTTAATATATATATGTATATACATATTATGCGATTTATGCATCCTTTAGTTTATACAAATTTATTATGTAAATCTTACAAAATTGTGCATGATTTTTGTGAGATGCACAAGTTATTGATGTAAAACTTTGATATTACGTATACGCCGCTCATTTCATGTTAATATAACGCAATAAATGCACAAATCCCTAATAAATTGCATATAAACCTTGCAATTATCACGCACGGTTCATGTTCTACATTGGTTTACGTGTTCTTTGCGTGGCTCATTAGGGAAACTTTCACATAAAGACACCACCACCACTTTTCTCTCTTTTTTCATTTATATTCATTTATGACCAGCTGTCATCCATGTAATATGCACAAAATGTACTTGGTAGCCGTGAGACAACCTGTTTGCCATTGGGAGACTTTGGATCCCTCAGAGCCCTTTATATTGATGCATCAGCGGCTCGTTGAGGTGCTTTGAGACGTGTTGAGCTTAAGAACGTCAGACCTGGACTCCCCTTTGCAGCCGATGGAAAAGGGGTTGGTAAATTTACCTGAAATTTCAGATTTCCACTTTACACGCAGATAATGTAAATAAAACTAAAAAAGAGATGTAAAAAAAAAGACCTAATTAAAAGTCCAATTTTTTGTTCATTTAAAAACATGTTTATCATTAGGAAAGTTTTGCAAGAGGAGAAAATTCTGTTTTTACTGAGACGTTCTGATGAGTAAAAACATAAAAAAAACATTGGCATTTCATATTTGTTGGGTAACGATATCTATTGATTGTCACAATACTTGACTTTTTGCAGGGTGTGCGTTGAATGTAAGGCTGTCAGGTCGCGAGGGAAGCTACGGAGGAGATGGGCGTCCCACGTCCAGCCTACGTCTTCAGTTTGACACAGAACCATAAAGTTAATTTTATGTAGTGTGTTCAAAGACAACTCTCTTCCTAGACAGCACTGCCAACACACCTGAGTGACTCAGTCAGCACAGATAGACTCCCCAGTCAAACTTACAGCATCAGTCAACATTCAGTGGTTTTCATAGCACCAGATTTTTAGAATAGAGCTGAATAGACTTCTCTCTATGAGGGAGATTCTTATTAACATTAAGAAAGAAAAGTGTTTTGGAGGCGCTCATGTCTCTGCAGAAGAGCACAGATCTGAGATGCAGTGCAGCTTCAGAGGGTGATATAAGGAGCAGTGCAAAACAGCTGAGTTGGACCAAGCAAAGGACAGAATGAGGGAGGAGATCAGGTCAAGATGAAGACTGCAAAGTGGCTGAAAGTGGAGATGAGCTCAGACGTGCCAAACACATTTCTTTCTCTTAGTTTGGACCGTGAGCTGCTAGCATTGACCTGGGAGACCCTTTTAGAAAACGGCCCCTTCTGCCATTTACACAAGAAAATGGTCCGTTTCCGTCCGTCGGGCACGGCAGGCGTTGCTGTTTTACAGAGACATTGGGAAAGAATCAACTGTCCCAATGAATAAAAATGATTGTGTTGGTGAAAACCTAACTGGGGAAAGGTGTGTGGGGGGGGGGGGGGGGCAAAGAGATGACAGCAAGGGCTCTTGGGTGACCCATTCATCAAGCCCTTCTGAAATTCCTCAGCAGGGTTCTTTTTCCTCTTGGAGTTGAAAGCTGTGCCAAATTCATCCCCAGCTCTTCCCATTTAAGGGCCGTCTAAAGGGGGAAATCACTTTCCAGGATACAGTTACCCAAGTGGGTGGTGCTGCTGTCTGCTCCTGTGTGCACGTGTTTGCCCCTCACAATCCTCATTCCAATAAAAACGGGTTATTTTAAAATATGGTACTTCAGTCATGAAGCTGCTTTCTTTAACAAGTGAACATTACAGATTTAAAAACATCTACAAATGAAATGTTTTTAACAAGCTCAAAGAAAAAACAAAGTTTTTCTGTTCTTCCTTTTGGTTTCCAACTAAAAGTGACTTTGTGAGGAACCAATAACATCAGTAATATTTACATGACTAAAATGAAACCACACAGTCATGCTTGAATGTGTGTTTGGCAGGAAAGAACATCAGACTTTTTTATCTTTCAGTCATGATAGAATATCTTGAAAATGTCTCGATCCAAAGTTTGAAGGCAGTTAAAACAAGTGAAAACCCACAATCAGATCGGCTTTACCCCTTGTGCTATCTTAGATGACCCCCCCCCCCCTTTCCATTGACGTGTTCTCCCTACCATGACAAAGGTGGATAAAGGTGGAAAGATTTCATGTAATCCATGGACACCAGTGAAGATCACAAATCATTGAAGAAAAAGGTTCAGAGCACTGTCTAGTGGGTCTAGATGACCCAAGTCCCAATGGTAAAGTGCCTAGGATAGCACAAGGCCATAAAACTAATTTCTGCAAATGACTGAGTATTTTCTTTCTGTTTTTGTTAAATAAATGAACAGTGTTGGTGTTCATTCTCCATTGTGTTGGTGTTTTCTTGCTCTTACATTCTTAAGGAGACTTTAGAATTCGACGGTAAAACTGAGCAGCTCATTAAATGCATCAGCTGATTCTGTCATTATCTTCTCCAAAAGCAGATTCCTGAACCGTTTCATTAAAGTTTTCCGTTTTTCATGAACACGACTGGGAAATCCTTCACGGAACAGCAGGACACACGTGTGACATGTTCCTTCCTGGATTGAGATTTTTCTTTCATTTGTGTGGCTTTAGAAATCGACTTCCTGCAGACGCGTTTGTCTGCTTTTTCAGGTCTGGTGACGTTGCCGGCCTGGTGACAGTGCTGCCGTTTGCTTCTCCCGTCTGTGCGCTGTCAAATGGGTGTAAACCTGTAAAGTCAGCTCTGCTGCTGGTTATAGCTGCTGGTCTGCATACTGACTTGGTGACCCTCACCCCCCATATGTGCTGGGGCAGTATATGAATACTGCATATGGTGCTCGAGGTCTGAGGACTCCTGACACAGAAAAATGAGCCTGTTGCTGTTCGTCTTGCAGAATGTGATCTGCGCTGCGCTAACGTCTGCTAGAAAGTCTTACTCTTCAGTATTTTGCTTTTATTTTTAACGATGGCGTCTCATGGCATGTAGAAAACCCTGTTGGGGATTTTTTTGCTCTTTTATCTGAAAGGTCACTGTATTTTTTTAAACTCTTTAACTTTACACTTGATTTCAAAAATCAAACTTCTTAAACTCTGCAGCTGAAAACTGAAAAACCTCTAAGTGATTTCAGAACTTTGTTTCCAGCTTGCTGTCAAGCTAAACATGTCTGCTTACAATCTTTGCATTCTGACGTTCACCTAAAGTGCTACAATGACGACTGTCCAGATTTGCCGACGCTCTTCAAACCTCATTATGGGCTTAAGTGCAGCCGGTGGTACCAGACAGACCTTTTCCATTTTTCTCTCACTTATTGCAGATAGAGTGTCCATTTGTTGATCACAAACCAAAGCTATCGTTTTTCCATCGTTTCTGTGCATGTTTTCATGAGACTGGATCGTCTGCACAGAGGTGGAACTTGCTTCTTTATGGTCCCTCAGACCAGAGATCAGCCGCTCATTCAGTTCTTCTGCAGCGTTTAGAGTCCTCACACCTCCAACCTAACATTAGCGGTGCAACAAAAACAGCAGCAACATCAGTTCTATCCCTCCGTCCGGTTCTGATCCAGATTCCGGTTCAGACCAGGAAAACACAGACGTTCATGGATCTGCTGGTCTGCAGGTGGATGACCAGAATGTGGGTTTAGTCTTGTCCTGTTTGGCTTTAATGTCTCACTATGATCTACAAAGTACAGTTTTATGCGACCTTTAACCAAGTAGAACACAAAGCATTAATGTCTAAATGCACCAAGAGTCAAATCAACAGGCAGTTTGAGACGTAGAGTCAGCAAAGCTTCAGCAGATGAAGCGTTCTGGTCTGAAGATCCTTTCACAGTTCATCCACACCAGCCTCATCTTCATCCACTCTCAGGTCTTCACGTCACGTCTCATTTAGCAAAGAGCACACGTTTTCTGCGTGTTTTCTCTTTTCAGGCGTGGTTACCCTCCACAGAAGCAGGGGGGCATCAGGCTGGAGGCCTTTGTCAAAACGCTGACGGCTCTCTCCTCCTTTCCTTCAGTCTGGAAGTCAATCAAACCACTCCACATTTTCTACATCCGTTTTATTATGAAAATCTACACATTCAAAACTTTCAGCTGCCACTGTTAGAGTAGAAAAGGCAACAAGAGTCCTGCCTGTATTTTATATTCAGCTTTAACTTACCGCTGAATCAGCAGCGGTAAGAGCTTTTCAGCAGCCCTGAGGATCGTTTGGGAGGATTTCAGCCTGAGAGTTTGAAATCATGGAACCCTTCAGAAGTCCTGTTCTCGCTGTCTGCAGAAGGGGAAAGAGCCGGGGGACATCTGCAGTCCAGGAGGAAGGGGAAGTTCTTGTGAGTGTGGCTCCTGGTCAGTGGGGGTGCAGCGCCATCTCTTTGACAGCAAAGTATGATCTAAACACAAAAACAACGATGAACCTCCAAAGCTGGACCTTTTCCCAGAACAGGAGAAGAACTTACATGTTCCTCTCACTGTCCCACCTCACGGTCAACTACTTCCTGTTTACTGTCCCACCTCACGGTCAACTACTTCCTGTTTACTGTCCCACCTCACGGTCAACTACTTCCTGTTTACCGTCCCACCTCACGGTCAACTACTTCCTGTTTACTGTCCCACCTCACGGTCAACTACTTCCTGTTTACTGTCCCACCTCACGGTCAACTACTTCCTGTTTACTGTCCCACCTCACGGTCAACTACTTCCTGTTTACTATCCCACCTCACGGTCAACTACTTCCTGTTTACTGTCCCACCTCTCGGTCAACTACTTCCTGTTTCAGGAAGAACTTCAAACATTCCAGATGATTATCAATAATGTCATTTTAATAATGATTTATTGAATAATGCAATATACACAACATATTCTTAAAAAATAAATGTAACTACTCCTTAATGTTAAATAACTCATTATTTATTATAACTTTTTAAACTGACAATTCCAGTTGCATAGAAACATGTTTGCTTGTTACCTAGCATGAATCCTTTTACATTTGATTCTGTCAGGTTATGTTATATGGACAATGTTTAAGTCCTAATGTTTAGTTGACCGATCTGATAATTAAAGTCAGATTCCCCCGAGATATGAATAAATACAAACCAAATTTTATTTTAAGAAATTATAAACTTTTACGCTCTCGGGGCCACTTAAAATGACATGGAGGGCCACATTTGACCTGCGGGCTCAAGTTTGACACGTGATGTAATGGTTTGTCTGCTACATAATTAATATGAACTTCATCTTCGTATTTTGATTTATTGATACTTATAGATTTTTATTAACCTGTGTTTGTAAAGTATACATACTGGATCAGAAATTAAGAACCAGATAATGATCATTTATGTTAATAAAAATGAAAAGTGAAGTGAAGTCAATCAGAGGTGGGATTATACATTAATCAATTTAATAGTGATTAATTAAAGTCTTTTTGACAAACTGAATATTTAATAGTCTCATATTCAGTATGCATAAAGGTTACTGTGTCTATTTATGGTAAACAGTAAAAACTGAATTATTATAAGTGGATGCATTCATTTTTCCAGTCATTTTCATGACTATTTTATGATGGTGTATCTGTGTATAGATGTATTTCTGCTGTTTGTTTCATTCAGACTTATTCTAAAGCCAACATGTGAAGCGGTTGTCGGTTGTGGGTCAGCAGCAGTTTACCTTTGAGCAGAGGAGCCGGTCGACTGGCGCTGATCATGTTACTCTGAGACAGAGCCTCCATCATCCAGGAGAGGGAGCTGCAGCAGTACTCCAGCTGCAACACATGCACGCACACGTGCACAGATGAGTGCTGACCAGGGGCAACCAGCAGCTGCACACACAAATGCGCACACACACACACACACACACACACACATGCACACACACACACTCCTGAAGGACTATTTAGATTCACTAATGAACCTGGGAAGCATTTTCTCTGGTCGGCGGGGGGGGGGGGGGGGGGGACAAACCCTCGCCTGCATGAACAGAACATGCAAACTCCACACAGACAGAACCCAGCCAGGAACTGAACCTGGGCCTTCTCAATATGTAAGGTCCTCGTGGGGATTGACCCGTCCGGTTGCTGTGGATTTTTGGGCAAACAGCGGACCCGGTTTGCGGGCAGGGGCCTGTCTTACTCTGGGCAACACCACCGCCTGAGTGGACTCAGATCCCTCAGGTAGGAATCGGGGGCCCGGCAGCAGGCGCCGTGGCTGGGTCAGATCTCTGCCTCGGTTCAGATCCAGGACGCATGCGGGCCGGCCCGGCCCTCAATAAACGCTCCTGTGGGCTGGAGTGGTCCTCCACCGGGGACCCGGCGAGCAGTGGGACCGGCAGAAGTCCTGCTGCGCTCAGTGAAGCTAAACAGAGGGACGTATGTCTCAGAGGAGGTTCGACCGGACGTTCTGCACGTCAATCAAGTGACGTGTTACACGGTGAAGATGATGATTCGCTGACAGATCCACCGTCACATCCTGGACGTACTGAGCACCCCTGAGTCTAGAATGGATAACGTTTTTCTCATTTGTGTGACGGTAACACAGACTGTATTCAGCTTTCCCCCTATACAGTCAACAACGCGGCTCGGGAGAATTGTACAAGCCGTTGACAGAACCATTCCAACCCTTGGATCTGTAAAAAGGTAATTTTGCATTTGTTAATCTTTATTCATTTTTTTGTAGTTTTCCACTCCAGGTTCATCCGCGTTTAACCCAAAAGACACAGGAAAATCAATGTTTTTTTAACGCTTTTCAAAGAAATGCCAACTAAGAATTAAAAGGCTTTTACGGACTGTTTGGAAGAAGTCTGCTGCCATTGGCTACCAAAAACCTGTCAATCAAATGCCTCAGACGTTCGACCTCAGACCCACATGCTTTTACTGAGGCATCTGAATAACATGCCATAAACAAAAATATCTCTAAAAAAAGTTAGAAAAAAGATGTTAGGTATCAGAGCAAGAACGGTTCTTCTGATCAATAGAATGACTGAGAAACAGCTGTCTATCTCAATAGAGCTCTATGGGATTTTGGCTTCTTGGAACCAGCAGGTACTTCCTGTTTGGGAACATGAGAAGGAAGGGGTGGAGCTCTCCATTGTTTTTACCGTCTACGGCTGCATCTTAAGGGGAGCTCAGGTGTGTCTCACAGTTCCCTTGAGGCTCGTGTTGCCGCCTTAAGGAACTACATGGAAATGGAACGTGGCATTGTCATGCGTGTGGTTGGAGTATCGTGAGGTTCTCGTAGCGCTGTCTGTTGCACACGGGTGATAGTTTGTTTTAAAACGTGGGGTTTTCATTAGGGGTGGGAGGTACCTGTGTCTCCAGCAGCTGTAGTCTCCGATCGTGGCCCCGCATCTCTGCTATTTGTTTCAAAACACTGTCCACCCTGCAAGAACAAACACAGACACAGCTTTAGTTGACTTTCGATTCCATGTACCAACTGGAAAGTTCCTTTTGGCACTTTGACCAGTTCTGATCAGCAAACAGCAAGAGGCCGGCTGCTGGAGCGCAGAGAGACACACTAAGAGTCAGACTGAGAGACAGTCGTAGCTCAAGTGGAGTGTTTGCAGTCATTGAACTGGTGTGGAAAAATGGAGGACAACTTGGAGAAACCTCCTGTGCAGATCAGAAATAACGGAATCAAACTGGTACAACTGGTTGGACTATTAAGGACACAGCTCGCAGACAGAGAAACAAGTTTACTGATGCCAAATATTATTATCTGGCCTGACCTGACTTGACCTGACCTGACCTGAGCGGAGTGTACTTTATTAGTGTTTCAAAATTATCCACTACAGAGAGGGAACATGTGGTTTGTACAGCATGTGAAGGCTTAAATATGCTCAGCCACTGTTGCCTTTGGTATTCATAATCCCCCCGCCTGTTTCACTGCGACTACATGAAGCAGTGTAGTAGGGGTCTCTCTTTCATCTAATGATGAGAACAGAGTCAGATTATGCATCTATGTATATTGGGCTCATATGGTTGACCAGAAGACACCAGAATGACCACATGGGTGTTGTAGTTCTGTACACAAACATGGAGTTGTTAAAGGATCACTATCTCATCTACGGCCATAAATTTGAGTTTTGAACACATGTTCAGGATCAGGGATCAGGGAGTAGAAATACGTTTTCTTTGGAGGGTGGCTGGGCTTTCCATTAGGGATACCGCGTAAGGTTTAGCAATTTGGGAAGAACTATGTAGAACCCAGGTTTTCTCCACTCTACTCCAGAAAAGCCATTTAAAGTCCCACTCCGATCATCTGTTGATCCATTTTCAAAGTGTTTCTAGTTGTCTTTTTATGATGATGATGCCGTCTTTAGCCAAAGCCAAAAAGCCTGGGTCTTTTCTAGGACATATTTCTGCACAGCGGCAGAAGATTCCAGCTCAGACGAGGAGAACAGAGACTTTCAAGCATCTATTTATCTGCATGTGGATGCACTAGAGTGGAGCGGAGCAGGGAGTTTGTCGCCCGACTGTCGTTTGTACGCAACCACAGCTTTTCTACAGCATTTGTTTTCTGCTCCTGATCCACAATAATTGAGTACAGAAATACTCAGAAATCTTACTTTAATTCATCTGTCCTCCATTATCAGGAAAATGCCACAAGAACATGTTAACGCCCAAAACAGAAGTGGGTCTTTAAAGTGAATTGGTTATCTTATGAACATGCCAGTAGGCGTTATCACCTGTAGAAGGCTCTGTGACAGACCAAGGACATGGGGCAAAGATGATCATTCTCGGCTTGTTTGGGAACGTCTATATTACACCAGAAAGAGCTGGAAGAGGTGGCTGAGTAACCAGAGGTCTGGCCTTTGCCACTGCTACCCCTGCTTCAGCCAGAGAAGAACTGAATTATGGGTGGACACAGTAGCGATTTCAGGTAGGGGCGGTTACCTGGGGCGCCACTTCAAAGGGGGCGCCAGCTCAGCGCTTTGCGAGAATCTGCACCTCATTGCTAGGGATGCACGTTTTCTAGTGCTACCTGCCATGACGACGTCAACCACCAAAACTTTATTTTTTCAGATGCCTAAATGTTGCAACTGACATTGTTTCTTTTCTAAGCTTTTATTTTTTTCCAAAACTTTATTTGTAACATTAATGGTAACACTTAGCATGTCATGACTCATGTGTCTGCTGGTTTATACAGCTTGCTGCTGCTGCCATAAGACGCTAATGGGGCAAATCCCTTCAGATTAGTCATAATCACATGTAATAATCATTTGTGGCAGCCTAAATGTTTTCAACGGAAGGCGTTTCTTGTTTCAGGAGAGCAGACTGAACTTACTTCGTGGATGTGCGTTTGAGCCGTGCGCTGTCGCTCTCCCTCTCAGACTTGCTCTGAGCCGTGAGCAGGGTTTCTTTCTGAGCCGCCTCCCACACGTTGAGCTGGCCAACCTTCTTGCCTCGCAGCTCCACGGCTGAGGACACATGGGGACACACACTCAACAACCCAGCATTCTGCACTGCCACCATGTGGAGCCATGTAAACCAAGACGTTCCACCAAAACTGAACCCAACTTGAACATTTAGTGAAATCTTTGCTCTGACCTTATAATACTCCCTAATAATGACTTATGTCACGTTGAAGGCCACATCATGATGGACCCACTGC
Source organism: Oryzias sinensis (assembly GCA_037389245.1). Classification (NCBI taxonomy): domain Eukaryota; kingdom Metazoa; phylum Chordata; class Actinopteri; order Beloniformes; family Adrianichthyidae; genus Oryzias; species Oryzias sinensis. The sequence continues at coordinate 1,153,944 of CM074506.1, read as the reverse complement.
TGTGCTCAACAGTTCAAACCAGGAGTTTGTATTTAACATCAAACACTTCAGTACTTTTGTGTGTTTATTTTTTTTTTTACTCAGGATCAATGACTCTTTGCCAAACCAGGCTAAATTCCTGTGATTTTAGAAAGTTTAGGCCTAAATCCATCCAGCACTGAGGCAACAGCTAATCGGGACTAGAACAACAGACTTCCAAACTTTTCTCCTCACCAAAGTCCTGGCTCTTGACTGAAGGAATGCGCCGAATATATCTCTTGATAAAAAGGTTGATGTGTGAGATTATGATGAAGGGCGGAGGCAGGGAGGGCCTTGATTGGTACTCCACGATCAGGTTAAAACGCTGGAACTTCCAGTAGGTGTCGCTGTGCTCCTGCACTTTAGAGAAGGTGTGGCTGCAGACAGCAAAGCAAGCAGAGACACGGTTCCTGTGTGAACGGCCACAGAGGTGAAGGATTGTGAGCCAAGAGCCGTCACAGCGGTGTACCTGAACATGGCAATCAGCATGTTGACCAACACTATGTTGGTAAACAGCAGGTAGACGACGAGCAGAAGGACAACCAGCCAGTTTGCGTAGGTGTCTATGCAGGGTTCAGCTCCGGCCTCGATCGCTGCCGTGTCGTTTGTACAGCTCAAGAAGTCCAGTTTATCAGCTGGAACGAAGGAGGAGAAGTAAGTAACTGGATCCAAACCCGGGGAGGCAGGAGCAGAACAATACCAAAAGAAAAGATACCCGAGGAAGTCTCACAGATCAGACTCAACTAGAATGGATGAAATAAAACGTTCCCTGGTATAGAAAATATCATCAGCACTAAAACAAGAGAATTCAGTTGATACGTTTAATCATCATGAAAATGATCGACACAAAGGAAGCAAAACACATTAAACAAAGCATAAACTATAGTTGCTACAGTGAAGCCAATAAGTATTTGATCCCTTTGCAGATTATAATAAAGAAATTGACATTCTGTTGTCCTGACGGTCGGTTCATTTGAACAGTGAGAAAGAAAATCAAGAAATCCACTTTGAAGAATTTATATACGGTTATTTGAATTTCATTGAGGGAAATAAGTATTTGAACCCTTATTTAAGTATTTGAACTCGCTTGTCAGAAACTCTTAGCACTTTGTTGCAAAACCATTATTAGCAACACAGAGGTTTCAGATTAGGAGGAAATCTGCTCCTCTCTTCTTTACTAATGACTACATTCAGATTTGGTGGCTGTTGCTTAGCAACGCTGAGCTTCAGCTCTCTCCAGAGGTTTTCTATAGGATGGAGGTCCAGAGACTGGCTGGACAGCTCCATGATCAAAATCATGGAGTGGTCCAGCCAGTGGATCTGCTTCTTCAGACGGTCCTTGGTTGTCTTTGCTGAATGTTTTTTTGGCCATGATCCTGTTGGTGGACCACCCCCCCCCCCCTTTGAAAGAGGTTCTCACTCAGGATTTGACGTAACATGGCTCCGCCCATCCTCCCATCCGCACGGTGCAGAAAAACACCCTTAAACCATAATGTTTCCACCTCCGTGCCTGACAGTGGGGATGGGGTTCTTGGGGTCATTGGTAGCATTTCTCTTCCTCCAAACACGGCGAGTTGAGTTGATGCCAAAGATCTCCATGTGGGTCTGATGTGACCACAGCACCGTCTCCCAGTCTCGCTCTACATCAGGAAGGAGTTCAGACTTCCAAAATAGAACTCTTTGGTGAGATCTCTACTCGTCATGTTTAGAGGAGAAAGAATGCTGCAGCATCCAAAGAACACCAGACCAACTGTCAAGCATGGGGGTGGAAGCATCATGCTTTGGGGCGGTTTTTCACCAAAGGGACCAGACGACTGTTCCGTGTCAAGGAAAGAATGAAATGAGTGATTTATGGTCAGATTTGGGGCGAAATCCTCCTTCCATCAACATTGAAGATGAACCGTGGCTGGGTCTTTCAGCATGACAACCATCCCAAACACATGTTGCCTGGGTAACGAAGGAGTGGCTTTATAAGAGGCATTTCAAGGTCCTTGAGTGGCCTAGCCAGTCTCCAGATCTCAACCACATAGGAAATCTCTGGAGGGAGCTGAAAGTCTGTGTTTCCCAGCGACAGCCCCAAAACATCACTGCTCTAGAGGAGATCTGCATGGAGGAATGGACCAAAATATCACTGCTCTAGGGGAGATCTGTATGGAGGAATGGACCAAAATATCACTGCTCAAGAGGAGATCTGCATGGAGGAATAGACCAAAATACCAGCAACAGTTTGTGAAAACCTTATGAATTCTTACAGGAAATGTTTGATCATTGCCAAAAAAGGATATGTAACAAAGTATTTTGCTGAACTTTTGTTATTGACCAAATACTTATTTTTCACCATAATTTAAAAATAAATTATTTAAAAATCAGACATAGTTGAGGTTTGCCTATGATGAAAATTACCGGCCTCTCTCATCTTTTTAAGTGGAAGAACCTGCACAATTGGTGGCTGACTGAATACTTTTTTGCGCCATTGTAAGTTGTAAATGCTCTGCATGAAAATATGGAACTATGATATATAATCATACTAGGTTTTCTGTGATTCCAACTAAGAGGCATGTTTTGGTCTGGAAAGGCTTAGATCTTACACTTTGATGAAGAAATGACCAAAAAAACTTACCGTCCATTTCATGAATGGGAATCTGCCCAAAAATGTGCATATACGGTCTGTAAAACACGCGGCGGAATATCCAGGTCGAGCGAGGGTCATACGAGTAAAGCAGCGCCTGATTGGCTACTCCGTAGGCCAGGAGCCAAACAGCCAGGAAGAACATGAAGAAGAAAACATCCTTCACCTGAAAGGAGAGAAGAAGGGCCGGAGCCGCTTCAGCATTCACAGAGATGTCAGGAGCTTCACGATGGACCCCCAACCCCCCAAACAAATCTGTTGGAATTTACAGGAGGCAGAAAAAAAGAAGTTCTTTCCCATAATTCTGTGCTCAACCGGAGCTGCAGCAGAACAGGCTTTATTCCATGAAGTAAAGGATTTTAAACGGCGCTGTTACTTTCAGGCCTCACATGGGGGCGCTAAACACACAGAAGAAGCTAGAGGCCAAAAAAAAAAAGGAATAAACACAAACAAATCCTCTTTTTTAACTTCCCAACTTCTCCTCAAAGATCTGTAAACCATTTTTACATGTATTTTTTCAATGCATCTCTGTTTATAATAAGAAAATGGAAAATAACGACTAATATTTTGTGTTAAGTTGTGCAAATTCTAGAAACACTGAAATACTATTTGAACTTGAAAGACGCCAGGACGGGGTTCATCTTCTCACATGAGCAATACTTACTTTCCACAGAGCTCAGGCATTTTAGACACTCAGAATACATTTCATAAACTTTCCTAGTTTCCTAAGTTAAGTTTTAACTCAGACTCTTGATAAAATGGTTTTTAAACTGTGATGAGAAATGTGAGTAAAAAAATCCCGCCTGGTTTCCAGCTCTCCCTGACCATCTTTCTGCTGATTGGCTGACCCGTGATTCCACATCCGGACCGAACACACCTGGTTTAGGTGGTCAGCATCAAGCAGTGCAGGGAGAGCTGGAGACCCGGCGGGTTGAGGCTCTGGAGGACCGGGGTAGGTCAGCCCTGTTTTAGGCTTTACAAGAGCTGAAAGGGATTTTAAAACGGCTGACGTTACCATTTTGCCAACGATGATGATCTTAGGTCCGAGTTGTTTGTGGACAGCAAAGATGTGGATCAGACGCAGAGTAAAAACCAGGAAATCCACGGCCATCACACCTCTGCCAAAATAATAGGACGCAGGAAACATTCTGGAAAAGACAAGCAGACGGCCATGATGTCCTCATTCACTCACTGTTCCTCTGCAGGAAACGATACAAGGACAGCTTTTCCAGCAGCAGAGTTTCCATCAGTCCTGGTACTAATACCACTAACAATTTAGTATTGACTAAAGTTTTTTAGATAGTGGCCTCTTCCCAGGGTTAAAGGTCAATGAAACTTAGATTGTGATTGTAGACTTAAGCTGCCAGCTTTCATATTGATGACAATCTGTGCTCTTTCTGTGAAATTCTATTTACAAGACGGCTTCAAACCAAACACAATGGCTCCATTTCCAGAGATGATAGAACATTTGGAATCTTTCTAGCAAACCAGAAAGACAAGCTTTGCTGTCATTTGATCTTCTGCACAGCCACATTCTTTACCCATAACCAAAGTCCTGGAAAAAAAACTATTTTGAAGTTGTTTTTAGTTGAATTGGAAATGTACACAAACACTAAAATATGTCAAACTACAGACTTACACGATATGTGAATAGGATTTCCCATGGAAATGACTCTTAAGCACATCATGAGGATACTTGGGTTTTGCCCTTATTTGCACGTATTTACATGCAACCACACATAACGGGGCGGCAGAGATGCACATTGCAGCGTTGCCCACACATATTTTCAGTGCGCCCAAAGCTGGATGTTGTTCTTGGCCCCACAGATATCAAATTAAAATTAAACTTCTGTTAGCGGCCACGCCCCCAGGGTGTGTGAAATGTGTTCTCTGCATTTAATGCAGTGGTGAGCTGCAGGCACCATTTGGTGCATCAAGCCTGACCGTAACCGTAATCCTAATCCTTCCTTCAGATCTGTGTGGCCAAGGAAAACGTTTAGCACTAGCCGCACAAATTCAGAAAATTAAGTAAAAATAGACACTTTCTTTCTTTCTTTTATTCTCCTTTTAATTATTTAACTATGTTAATGAAATGTTAATTTAAGGTAAATTCTTCCTAATATAACCTGAATAATCCAGAAAGATAAGCTTTGCACTAAACAACTGTGTTTTTTCTGTCTTGCCATCGTTTGTTGACCTGGTTTTGTCTTTCTGGTTGTAATTCCTGGAATTATTTTATCGGTTGACTCTGTTCAGTCATGTTATGTAATGTTCAATTGTTCTTTAATTAAAAAACCCTCCTGTGGCCATCCCATGGAAATTTGAAACATTCCTTTGGATATTCCAACATGCACGTTTCGGTTTTATTGGTTAGTTTTATACATATTTGTCACTTGTGACGCCGTGGCTCACAGCTGACAACCTTCACGTCTGCAACGTTGGAGTAAAAAGTCCAAATGACCTGCAGCACACGCCCAAGATGAAGAGGATGATGGCCGTCAGGTCGCACTTGTTCCAAACATCCTGGATGTAGTTCTTCATCTTCTGAAGCAAAAACAAACCGTCCACAAAGAAGCTCTGAAACACAAAGCAGAGAGAGACGCAGCACTTCGATTTAAGACCTTCGACCAGCAGCGCCGCTCAGAGTCTGTGAGCAGACCAGAAGAAGAACAACGGAACGCCAGGAGTTTCACACACGCCGCAGTCTGAACAACCAACCTGTCGGATCTCTTCACACACTAAGGTGAAAACCCAGAAGTAGAGGACGATCTCTAGAGGGCTGGGCCCGTCGGGGGGCGGGGGCTTGAAGTCCACCAGCAGCACATAGGCGAACAGGCCGAGGAAGAGGAAGTACATCAGCACATTTCCCAGGAAGGAGGTCACCGGAGCAAACCAGAACTGCCTGCAGCGCTGAACAGCAAACGGTCTCTTGACACGGGGCTTTGGAGCGTCTGGATCAGAAAGAAGAAAAACCATCAGACGTTCAGCGATGGAGGATCACGTCAGGCCTGTGTGACGTCAAAGCCTCAGAGAGATGACAGTTGTGGAAACATGACAGCAGGAAGAAACCTCTCTCCAGAATCCAGCCCATTATTGGGGGGTTTGTTTCAAATGAAGACTCTTTCTAACATTGATGGATTCTCTCATTCATCCAGGTGACGCTGAAGTTTAGTCATGGCATCTGTCTGAGGGCCTTCATCAGCCACAGATCACAGTGATGAAGCCCCTCAGATGAGTGTGGAAACGTTTCAAGAAGAAAAAACTTCAAGACAAGTGGAATTTCAGAGACGAGGACAAAGACCCACCAAACAGGTTTTCTTTCAAAGCTCGAAGCTCCTCTGCATCTTCCTTGCTGCAAAAAACACACAATGGATGGAAAAGAATAGAAGTGAACAAGAGTCAGGCAGAGGAAATATATTCACACAAACGCACACAGACACATGCACACCCAGACACATGAAGACACAAACACACATGCAGACACATAGATGCAGGCACGCAGACACATGCACACACAGAAACGTGCATGCACACACAAACACATGCATGCACACACACAGACAGACATGCACACACACGTGCATGCACACATGCACATATTCGCATGCAGTCATTTGCACGCACACATGCAGACACATGCACGCAAACACGCAGACACATGCAGAAACACATGCACACACACGCAGACACATGTACGCACATGCAGACACATGAACACACACACACATGCACTTATGCAGATGCAGAAACATGCACACACGCACACACATGCACAAACACCCAGACAAATACACACACACACGCAGACACATGCACAAACACATAGACACATGCACGCACTAGCAGACACATGCACGTAGACACGTGCACACATGCAGGCACATGCACACAGACACATGCATGCAGACACATGCACTCACGCACACGCAGACACATGCATTCATGCATACACAGAAAAATGCATATACACGCAGACACATGCACACACACATGCAGACACATGCACTTATGCACATACAGACATATGCGCACACACACGCAGACACATGCACAAACACGCAGACACATGCACGCAAACACATGCACTCACGCACACGAAGACACATGCACTCACACACACGCAGACACATGCACACATGCAGACATATGTACACATACACTTGCAGACACATGCACACGCAGACACATGCACAAACATGCAGACACATGCTCAAACAAACACACACACACACACACACACACATAGACACAGGCACAAATGCATGAACATGCACACACATGCACATGCAGACACATGCACGCACATGCACATGCAGACACAGACACATGCACGCACATGCAGACACATGCACGCACATGCACATGCAGACAGACACATGCACACACATGCACATGCAGACACATGCAAGCACATGCACATGCAGACACAGACACATGCACACACATGCACATGCAGACACATGCACGCAGACACATGCACTCACGCATACACAGACAAATGCATACACTTGCAGACACATGCACTCACACACACGCAGACACATGCACACATGCAGACACATGCACACGCAGACACATGCACAAACATGCAGACACACACACACACACACACACACATAGACACAGGCACAAATGCATGCACATGCACACACATGCACATGCAGACACATGCACACACGCACATGCAGACAAATGCATAAACATGCAGACATGCACACACGCAGACACAAACACACACACACACACACACACACACTGGACTTTACTTTTGAAAAACATCAACTAGGGAGAGGACGCTGCCCTCATTCCCATCCATGCCGTCCGTGTCCATGCCTTGAAAAGCTTCAGGGTTCAACTCCTCCTCCTCCCTTCAAAAATCAAGAAACAAAACAAATGTTAAAAATGATCAAAAGCAGAAAGGGCAGGAACGTTTTCTAATGGCTGCTTCCTCCCCGTGTTGACAAGGGCTTTAGAGGGAATGTACACCTAGCCTCACAAAGAGCATCCCATGGATCTTTCATTTCATCCCAGATCTCTCAAAGTCTCTCTCGGATCATCTTCTGATCCATTTACAACATTTTATTGATGACGCTTTTAGCCAAACTCTAAAACCTGTGTCGTTTTCTAAGACATAGTTTCTGCAGAGCGGCAGGAGTTCATTAGATATTCACCTCCGAGTTGTGGGCGGGACTGTTGGTGTGGAGTAACCCCAACCCCACCCCCACTTCATGTCATCCCTTTGTTTCCACCCTCTCTTGCTAGCTTACAGCCCTTCACACCCCCAAGCTAACATTAGCGGTGCAACAAAAACAGCAGCAGCATCAGATCCATCCGTGTGTCCAGTTCTGATCCAGATTCCAGCTCAGACCAGGAAAACAAAGATCTCCATGGATCTATCTGATCTTTTTGTCTGCAGGTGAGTAAATCAGAAAGGGGTGGAGCAGGGAGACTTTGGCCCCACCCAGCATATTTTCTACGTCACAAATACAAACCTTTTTCAAACAGCATTTTGTCGTCTGCTCCTCATTCATCATTTGAATAAAGAAACATAGTTGTGAGTTCAACTTTCTTCATAAATGTCCTCAATCAGAAAAATGCCGCAAGAACGTGTTTCAAGCACCAAAGACATCATTTTATTAAAGTAGAAGGACCTTTTTTTGTGATTGTGTTCCTCCATCCCGGCTGGGATTCAAACCAGGACCTTCTCTCTGTGAGGCAATGGTGCTAACCACTGCTCCACCATTTCTTTCTTTTTCATTGAGCTAATAATTACCTGCTTTCAATCAATATATGAATTCTATAAACTTTTAATTTTAATGACAGCAGAGATCCCCCCCCTCCCCCCCAGCCTCATTTCTGACTTCAGGTCATCGAGTCGGTGGAGACATTCTCCAGTGAGTTCGATTCCGTCGCCCATTTCAGCTTTAAACACTAAGACGTCTTTGATAAAATTTCAACCACACCGCCGTGTGAAGACGCACAAACACACAAACACACACAGACACACACACACAGACACACACACAGGCTGCACTGACCTGAACTTTATGAGTCTGGTGCACAGCAGAGGTGGGACGAAGAAGGTGAGGATCAGCTTCCACACCTCCGTGTTCCTCTCCATGTCACCCCACCAGATCTGAGACAGCAGGAACTGCAGCCGAGGACGACCGATGAGAACATGACAAGTCAGGAAATCATGTCCTCATGAATACAGCAGGTTATTTAGTACACAAAGGGGGTAAAGCGTCTACATGCTTTTTTAGGCCTTTCAGAATAAACTACATCCATATGTGTGATCACATATGACCTTTGACCCACTTAAGAACCATGCTTTAATCAAAGGAAAGCGTTTAGCCGATCACTGCTAGCTCTGCTATGTGTTAAGCCTGGGGGCGGAGCTGGCAGCTGTGAAGGGGCGGTCCCCCACTTTATGATGTCACAATGTGAGGACCCACTCGTTTTCATTGATCAGGAGGGGCTTGTGCTCAGAGAGCAGGTTATTAGACGAATATTCAGAAATGTTTGAATGGATCAAAAAACCACTTTGGGTTGTTTTTAGTGAGGAATGAACATTATAACTAGGGATGGAGGGATGGGTATCGTTAAAGTATTAACGGTACTACTACTCTTATTGATGCTGCTTATCGATCCGGTATTTTAACGATACTCTTATCCATACTTTTTGAGAAGGAAAAATAAATTAATTATTAACAAATTAAGAAAATAAAGTGATTTATTTCCTCATTACAAAATGAGGCTACAAAATTGTTTTTTTAACAAAACATTTTACTTTATACATTTGTCCAACTTAAAAACTAAAATAAATGAAAAAAGAAGTTATTTATAGGAAAATAAACAGCAATGTTTTGACATATTGCTGCCATGATGTAAATTGAAAACAAATTAAACAAACTGTTCACTCCAAAATAAAATACATTTGCATAAGGCAACATGGTGGAGTATGCAGGTATATTGCAGAAGCCAACAGTTCTTCATTCTTTGTGTGTGCGTTGCCTTGTCTTGTGTGTGTGTGCAGGCGCCACGTGTTGTGTGAACATCAGCTTCGCCCCCCCGTACACACAAATAGTCAGACAGACCTCTACTCTTCAGCAAGAATAGAGATATTAATATCATCATTAATTAACGGAAAATTGACTCACTGGGTGAGTTAAATATGGGAGATAACGTTTATATCTTGTAAGACACAAAAATTTGTCTTCTCCAGTACCGATAGCAGAACCGTTGAGGTCAGATCTTAACAATACTGCGGTCTAGAAGAATGTTGACCCGGGGCTCGTTGATACAGGATTTTAGATTTTAAAGTTCAACTGAGTGGATGACAGTGTTCCCATGATGGATCCCTGAGGAACGCCTGCTTTAATAAGCTTTAACAGACTTAACTTGAGTAAAAATCATTTTTAATTGTCAAATTTCCAAAGAACCAGAGAGGTTCCTTTGTGGTTTTCCTTCCACAAACCTGAACGCCATCCTGGCTGAAGAACAAGCGGGCGTCGGCCGCTGTGGCCATCTGCAGACAGGTAGCCTTTCCCCACACGGGTGACTTCCTTATGAGGAGAGTGAAGGCCAAAGTCTCGCTGTTCTGGTAACAGTTCCCAAACACATCTGGACATGGACAACACCAACATGAGAGACACGAAGAGAAGCACAACATCCACGTTAAGAAAGGGAAGACGTCTGTCTGGAAACAACATTTCTTAAAAGTAATAAACATCAAGTTGACAAAAAGAAAACACCAAGAATGGAAATATAGCAGGAGGATGGAGGATCTGCTTTTATGGGGTGAATCCTATCAGCTGAAAGCAGGATCTCAGGTTCTGACCCGATGTTCCACCACAGATTTCAGAGCCAATCTGAGCTCAGAAAGGGATTTAGAACCATTTCTAACCAGCAGCACTTTAAATCCAGTCTGGTAGGCCGTGTTTGGGCATAATGACCAACTATTCCTGCTTCTGGCTCCCCCTGAAGAGGGTCGTAGGAGATGGACAGACAGACGGCGCTCGTGGTCGTTCGTACCATGTGCTAGGTCCTCAAACTTCTGAGCCAGTTTCTTCATCTCCAGCTTGCTTTCAGTCTCATCCTCCAGCTTTGAAAGCTCTCTGAGGATCTTGCAGCCTGCCAGAGCGCTCATCACAGACTCTCCTGCCTGATGGAAAACACCAACAAAACCCATGTCAGGTCTGTCCCCTAAACCCGGGCTGTAATGTTAGCAGATCCAACAAGTCCACAGGCAAACATGCAATCCTAGAGTGCTGAGTTTTGAGCAGGACTCACCATCTCCCAGAAGAAAACGGCCATTTTAGGCCGGTTCTGCAACACAGCCCAGATGAAGAGGGCCGTCCAGGGCGAGCGGCAGCGCTGGCGCCGATACTCACAGTCCCGCAGCAGCAACTTGTGGACTTGCTGTGATTGAGAAGAAAAGTTCTTCAGTCAGAGGAGTTTCTGTGTACGTGCATGCAGGAACTATCTCTGAGTTTAGCTAAGCCACATGCAGTCACAGATGTGGACCAAATGTTAATATTCCTCTGTTTAGGATTACACAATGCTCACAAAGTAATGGTACATGGACAAAAGTACCAATGAATTAAAGAAAAATCAATCATTCATTTGGAAAGGTGTTTTAAATAAGTATAAGTATTGAAACAGACTCAAATGACCTTCCAGTCAGTCTCACATTCAAAGACGGCCCGTTTCAGAGATGCTGAACCGACCAGGAACACCTGAGAAAACTGCCACGTTTTCAGACATTCTCTGTCTTTGGAGCCTTTTAGTTCAATATCCTGCTGGAGAAAAGCTCCACAAGATCTGAATACATTTGACATTTGACTGGATCTGCACAGATTTAAGAGGCCTGTGGCAGATATAGCAGAGCAGCCCAGACCATGACTGAACCTCCTCCGTGCTTCACAGCAGTCTTCTTCTCTTCGTAAAGTTCATTTCTTGGTTTGTGAACAAGGATCAGAAGAGTAAAGGGCTTATTTTAAATCTTTTCTCAGACAGCCATCTCTTTTATTCAGGCCTGTTTTATTGTTTTTAATTTGATAAGAGCAAAAAGCAAAGTCTGTATTTCTCCTTTCATTTACTAATATTTTTGCCAATTCTGAGTTTGAATTTTTATCGGTACTGAGAGGTATCAGCATCGTTATGCACATCCGCATTGAAGTCTACATATATAAATAGACAAGTTGTTGTTGCCAAAGAGATCTGGGCTGAAGTCTCGTATAGAAATATGCAGCCGGCATTGTGGGTCAGACGCTCTGCTCCTTGGTCACTGATATCAGTTTCCTTTGCAAGCATTTGTCTCATTTCTCTGCACGCAGGCTGGTGTGAAGGACTTGCATCACTGACCTTCAGAGCCACCCTCGGACTGGTTTTGGGATCCAGGTCCAAAGCTCCATAGTAGAAAGGTTGGCAGACATCCCCCAACAGGTCCCACAGCAGCCGGGACACCTGCACGAGAACGGCACCATGACCGGACAACACGGGAGGACGGGGCAAGAAATCCTTCCAAACAACTTTTACTGGAGTGACCAAACAAAGTCAAGGAGTTATTTATAAAGGAAATATGTGGCATTGTCATGATGTCCCTTAAGGTGGCCACACCGGCCTGAAGGGACGTCATGACAATGGAACATACCATTGTCATGTGTGTTGTAAGTGGACTGTGAAGTATGCCACACTCTAGTCATAAAGGTGAGTACTAGGGCTGCACGATATGAGGAAAACTTGCGATATTAGAGATTAATACTATCATAACGATATAATTTGCGGTATATAAACCAATAGCAAAATAACCAAAAACATCATTCCCATTTCATTGCAAAAGTTTAAAAATTATAATCCAAATGACATTCGTCTACATAGGTGACAAACATCTACCATAATAGGCCTCCACCTGATTGGTCAACAACGTGAAGGCGTCCATCTGATTGGTCAAATGCATAAAGAGATTTATTTGATCCATTAAGTGCCTCAAGCTGCCATAAGATTGTTTTAACACATTTAAGGTTTACGATTTATTGTGATTTTTGCCGTCTTTTACGATATGGATATTGCAGAGCTGGATATTGCGATAACGATAAATGTGCGGTATATTGTGCAGGCCTGGCCTGGTGAGTACTGGCCCCTTACTGACCGCGTGCAAACGCTGCATGTGACGGGTGTGCACCGTAAGCGCCAGCCCTTTAAATGAGCCCCTCAGCTCCGTTCCCTGAGCATCTTCCTCACCTCATACAGGCTGAGCTGCAGTTCTGAAGCGGGGCTCATCATCAGACTCTCGGAGCTCGCCTTAGTTGCTGATGCCGCTCCATTCACGAGGGACTCCGACCTGTTCAGGTCCTGCCTCTCGCTCAAGCGTTTCTGGAGCAGACTGTAAGCCAGCGTCGTGTCCGACAGCTTGTTGTACAACTTTTCCAAGCGACCATAGGTCAGATAATCCAGAATATTGAGGCCATTTTCACAGAAGAGACGCACAAAATGAGGCTTGTCGTTGACCAGAGCGTCTGTCATGGATTCCTCCAGTTCATGGTACTAAAGGTGAAAGAGAAGGTTACTTTAATGACTTCACAGCTGATCAGCTCAGACTCAGTGGTGCAGATGATGTAACATACACTCCACGCTATGGCTCCGTTGAAAAGCTCCGCTTTGGCGATGTCCACTCGGTTCCACGCCACCGCCAGTTTCAGCTCTTCAACCCACTCGATGGCTTTGTTGCAGACTCGTTTGCTTGCTTCAGACAGACACACATTCAAAGATCAGAGGTGCAGAGTGAGGCTCACACGTCTAACTGGACGGACGGTGAGGATTCAGGAGAGACAACCGCACAATCCTCACAGGATGCAATCGGAAAAGTAATTAATGCAAAACATCTGAAAATCATGTCTTCCTGTTTTCTCACCTCCAAGAATCGATCTGAGGAGGACGGTGTCAAAGTCGTCAGAGTCTTCGGATTCGCCGCGAAAAACAGTGATGAAGTCCCGCTTCTGATAAATACTAAGAACCTGTTGATGTAAACATTACTGCTATTAACACAACACTGACAGCTGCAAATGTTAATATAAAAACTGCTGTCTTAGCGTTGTCTCCTCTCATGTCTTCAGTCATTTAAACACCAATGTTTCAGTTACTAATGGACATAATGACATCATAGAGCTCTGGTGGTAACATTTAGGTAACCGGACACGCAGCTTCTCCTCAAATTCTTCCAGTCAAATTTCACCTCCTCTCCCATGATTTCCTTTTGGGTTGTCCAAATGAGAAGGATTAAATGAAATATGAATCTAGAACTACAGACTCAGCTTTCTCAAGGTGGGGATTTCAAAACTAGCTGGTTTGAAAGAAGGTTTTGATCAGCGTTCTGTCAGAAGGCTTGCCAAATGGTCAAAAGTGAATAATTATACTTTACTCTCTGCTTTGATGAAGGGAAGTCAAAAGGGCTTTATGTCCCTGGACTCATTCACACATTGATGCCCACATTCACTCACGCACTCTCACATTCACACATGCACACTCACATTCACTCATGAACACCCACATTCACACATTCACACCCACATCACAAAGGTTTTGCCCCATGCTCTGACTGTTCTGTCTTTCTGATTTGGATTCTGCCTGTTGGACTGGAGTTGGATGCTGATCATAATTGGATTTGGACCTCCTGAGCTAAAAGACGTCTCTGAAAGCTTCTTCCTGGTAGATTCATCTGGAGATTCCTTCCCTCATCTGTGAGCGTGCAAAACCCTTTGACCTTGAAGTTGCATTGTTTAGTGTCCTCACTGCTCCTAAGGTCTCCTGAGCCAATAAGCATCTTTTACTGACCAGATAAGTCTGTATCTTACTGAGGTTTTGCATTAGAGTGACGCATACCAATAGATTGAATATTTTTTAATTAAACATCCTTTTTTTAAAAGCTGTTCATTTTGTTCCGTTTTATTTCTACAGGGTTTAGAATTTCGACTTTGCTCAATCAAGTCAACTCCCTGGACACAGAATATGATCTTCATCATAATGTATTGCTCTAAAAAGCTGTAAAAGTCACAGGGCTGAGTTCAAACGCCTGCCTTCTCATTTTTAATTGTTTATTATGCAGAAAAACAGCAACTCAGACGTAACATCATCATGAAAAGAGAACAAGTGATCAAGGAAATTAAATTAGTGGATGATGAAACAAAAGGAAAGAAAAACTAGGAAAATAAATTTGGCATCTTGATGGGAAATATTTAAACTTTTAAAAATGAACTTTTTAATAGAAAAATCAACATTAAGATGATTTTAAATTAAAACTAAAGACCATGGTGTAAATAAAAACCAATTAATTGTGTCGGTGACACCGTCCAAATGACTCACATGCTCCACCAGCTTCTCCACCTCCGTTTCGGCGGGAAAGTATTTCCGGACCTTCTGACGGACCATCTGCCTCGAATCGTCACTGAGAACTTCAGGAGTTTTGCCCTCTGGAGACGGAGATGTTGGGTCGTGGATGATGTCAGACAGACTGCTCAACACCTCACTGATCAGATCTGCAGCCGAACCAGAACCTGCCAGAACCAACCAGGGCGTGGATTTCTCCAGGGACTTATTCACCCTCTGTGTCAGGAGATCCAGAAAGGATTAGATTTCACTCAACTGTCCTTACAGATACAGCAGCTTTTCTTCTAACAAAGCAGCACACAGTCCAGTTTAAATAGTATGAAGCAAACATCATGTCCATGACACTAAATGCAGATTAAATAAATGTTGTGTGTTTTCCAGTGACTTTGTGCTTTTGGCTGCAAGTCTTCTGTAAATACTGAGACCTGATGTTTGTTGGACCTCAAAGGAAGACGGTTCATTAGAACATCTAAAAGTCATCTACAGAGTCTGGAAAGTGGTGGGAACTCTACAAAGTGATGTGCAGCATGAGTGTGCACGTGCCCTCTCACCTGCAGCATGCAGGCGTCTCCTGCAATGAGCATGCACAGAACTGGGATTTCAATCCCACCGCTTCCTGTTCAGGGTAAAAGGTTACAAACATGAAACGTTAGCAGTTTCCAAATCAGTTGACACACATTCAGTGTGTGAATGTGTGTGTGCATAAGTGAATGGGACTGTAAAGCGCTTTGGGCCTTCAAGGAAGGTAGAAAATCTCTATATAAGTATACGCCATTTACCATTTAAATACAACAACAAACCAAAAGAGCTGCAGGAAATCAAACTATGCAATATTGAATCTGAGTATGGACTGTGCATTTTGGTGCACCAGCGGCCTCTGCCAGCTCAGGATGAGCTGCATCGTCACACGTATCCACCGCGGTCTCTGAAGGTTCACTCATGACAAAAGAGTCTTTCCTAACATCAATGTATGCCAAAGAACAAAGTCTGTTCTGTGAGACGAAAGCAGACGCTGACGCTGAACCCGCCTGGTTTCAAGGTCTTATCAATGACATTAAGTCATAGATTTTATGTTGATGATATTATTAGATATTTTTGGAAGTCAAATCATAAAACATATGAAAGGATAACTTTGTGCATTTACATCTGTGCACCACAAAATCTCCATCTTTGGGTAAACCCACAGAAAATAGACTCACCCCAGATGCCTGTGCGCTGATGGGAGATGTAGTCCTCCAAGTCAGCCCGAAATGCCTCCACCCCCCCCCGGCGGCCCACGCTTCCATCATCCACCAGGAGGAAGGCTTTACAGTTGTTGTCCAAATAGTTGGAGTCCAGTGACTTGTGCTGAACGTAATACCGGGCAGGAAAGCTCCCCTTCAAACGCACAACACAGCCGTCACATCACAGACGCCACGCGTCAACAGACGCCTCCCAAACCTCCATACCTTCGGGTTGACAAGCTGCTGCCTGTTGTTGACCATTCCCCATGGCGCCACTCCTACGGCGATCACTTTATTCTTAGATGAATTCAAAGCCCCAGCGCCGAGGTCTCTCACAGCTTCACCCACACAGCGGGAAACGCCTTCTCGGAGACCCCCGGTCAAAATCCAAGACCCTGAAGGAGACAATACAGGTTGTTATGTTATGCAATTCAGGGGTCAGCAACGTTATGGCATGAAGTACTGAAGAATTCTAAATGTTCTCTTTAACAACCGAACCATCACCAACTATAATGGGAACTCCAATACAAAGAAATATTAAACATTTCCAATAGATCTGAAATGATATTTCATTCACAAACAGCAGGTCAAATAACCTTAAAACAAATTTTGGCAGTAAGTCAAAAAAGTGCTTTCATAACAATATTGCACAAGATCAAATAGGCCAAAGTTGAAATGATATTGCACATATGTTTGTTTCAAACCACAAGTACTGCATTTACGGTTTGTCATGCCTACAGCAAAATGATTGGATGCGTCAGAACAAAATGCCATCAATATTTCTACAAACTTTACGACTGTTAGCAGGAAAAATGGTTTATTCGTCTTTTGTGTCATTATGAGACTGAGGAACCTGAGGAACTTCATGTAAGCTCATTCTGTCATGGGGCTTTTATTGCATGTAGAATGAAATGTTTTGACTTTTTCATTAGTTTGCTAATCACAGCCATATACATTTTCTGCAGTTGGACGTCATTATTCATTCTTTTCACCTCCGGTGGTGATCAGCTGTAGTGTTTGATTTACAGCTTTTCATGGCAACATTTGTCAGAACAGAACAAGTCTGACTTTGCGTTGTTGTTATTCAACAAACTGAACTAATGACTTCATAAATGTCAGCCGCTGCGGCGCCAAAACCACGATTAGAGAAACCAGCAGTGCATTCAGAAAAACATGCAACAACTCGCAGATCCGCTTCACGCTTTTCCCACGCTCACACGTGCTGGAATTGCTACCACGGACACGCGCTGGCGTCCGCTCAGACATGTGCTCATATGGCTCCGCCTGTCACCTCACTGCTACAGCTTAAAATACCGGAAGCGTTTTCACGTGCACACCTAGTTTGTTTGTTACTGTGGGCGTTAATTTAAATGGCCCATTCATGGAGGCTGACGCGGAAAGTCATTTGTTGTGTGAAACTAAAGAACAGAACAGAACAGAACAGAACAGAACAGAACAGAACAGAACAGAACAGAACA
>CM074506.1:1018000-1116270 GCA_037389245.1 Oryzias sinensis | reverse complement strand
AGATCCACCAGCACTGAGTCCATGTTTCTGCAGCTACGAGCAGCTCATCCCTTCAAATGTCCTGTTTAGCGATAGAACACAGTCAAACCTTTGACATCAACTTGGAGAGTATGACGTTGTTACGTACAAAGTACAGCCAGCGGGTCTCATGCTCCTGGCTCCGCCCCTTTCTGATCATCCACCTGCAGACAAATAGATCCATGAACATCTTTGTTTTCTTGGTCTGAGTTAAAATCTGGATCTACACTGGACGGACGGATGGATCTGATGTTGCTGCCATTCTTGTATCACTGCTGATGTTAGGTTGGGGTGTGAGGGGCTGTAAGCCAGCAGGAGAGAGTGAGAACAAAGAGACTGACTTTTTTGCTCTTTTATTTACAGTTAACACTTTAAAAATGAACTAGTAGAATTCAGTGCGATTGTGCGACAGTGTGCGACAGTGTTGCCACAGGCTTACAACAGCTTAAAACACAATTTAGCCAACAACAATCTAGTTTTTAAAAAAAGCCGGGGACGCATATTTTTAGTTTTACGAACAAAAATTTGATGAACACGGGCTACATTTGGCCCACAGGCCAAACATACCTGGTCTAAGTGGACCACAAAATTTCCCCGTCAGACTTTGCCAAGTTCGGTTTGGGTCCTCAAAGCACTTCTCTGTCTTATATCCAGATATGGAGATTTTCATACTTTTTTCTGACTTTTTTCTTATTTGTCTCCAAATGAATCTGCGTCAACGGTTGGTTGATTACACCTAAATGTGTTTCCAGGACAAATATAAACAGCCAGAGGATGCTCAAAATCTATGAACATAGAACCAGGTTGAGGAAGAGGCTTCCCCCCCCCGTGTTTCATTAACCGTATCAGAGAACTGCACTGAATGAGTGGGGCGTCATTCATAGACAATGGTTACCTCCGGTTCCAACCAAATAAAGTCCATTTAGTCGCCATTTGTTGCGATATGGACGCCGCCATGTTGGAACCAGACATCCTCAGTAAGCTGTGATTGGTCCAAGTCGGTCTGAATCTGCATTTCTATGGCAACCGCTTTCTCTAATCAGGAGTGAGCTTGTTAGAAAGCCACACCCCTCCACTAAAAGCAGGCCCAGGAAAAGTCTAACCTAACATCTGGTAATCAGCAGCAAATAAGGCAGGATTTCTGGAAAACCAGCAGGACCTCCAGGGCCTGGATTTGGGGACCCCTGCTCTACACCGGCTTGGATCTAGTTTGTTAAATCATCTCTTTTTAACAAGTACATGTTATTTTCCACTTTGCCAAAGAGAATCATCCACCTCTTGTTCACATCAACAACCTCCATGACCCTCCTCTTTGGTCTTCCTCTCTTTCATGGTAGCTCCAACCTCAGCAGCAGCATCATCATCATCATCATCATCATCATCATCATCATCATCATCATCATCATCATCATCATCATCATCATCATCATCATCACTGCTCCTCCTCTCAAACGTCTCCATCTGCTTCCCTGCATGGATCTCCAGAACATCTACCATGATCCGATCCTCTGATGGATTCAGTCCTGATCCATCCTGGTCCCACAGAGAACCTCAGCATCTTCATCTCTCCTCCAGCTCTGCCTCCTGTTTCTGCATCAGAGTCTCTGAACCAACATCATGGCTGCTCTCACCACAGTCTTCTTCACCTTTCCTTTCATTCTGGATGACGCTCTTTAGTCACACATTAGGCCTGAAACCTTCCTCCACCTGCTCATCTCTCCACCTCTTTCCTACAGTCTGTTCTGGACTTTAAACCCTAAGAACTTAAAGTCCTCTACGTTCTCCACCTCTTCTCTCTGTAACTTATTGTTCCTCTTCAGTTCCTCACTCAGATTCTCTGTCCTGCTGCAGCTTCATCCTCTCCTTTGCAGATAAAACCTCTTCCTCTGTAGATGATCCTCTACCTGCTCTCACTTCAGATCACAGTGTCATCAGCAAACATCCACAGATTCCTGTCTAACCTTGTCCCTCCATCACCACCGCAAACTGCAGCTCCTCTCTGTCAGACCTTCTCTAGATCTACAGAGACATGAAGCAGCGCTTCTCTGTTCTTCTATCAGCATCCTCAAAGTGGATGTTACATCTGTGGTTCTCTCTCTCTGCAGGAACCTGTTGTTCACAAATATTCTCTTCTAACTCCAGTCTAGCTTCCTCTTTCCCACAATTCATTGTGAATTATCAGTTTCATTCCTCTGTAGTTTTTCTGCACTTCCTCCTTCATTTTAGAAATTAAAGCAGAACATTTTCCGCCATTCTTCATGCTCCTCCCACCCACCTTCCACATCTTGTTTAACAGTCCAGTCAGAAACTTTTCCACCTCCTCTCCTAATCTCTTCCACACCTCCACAGGTTTGCTGTCAGGACCACCTGGATTTACCAGTCTTCATCCTCTTCTTCCTCACGTCATCCTTACTGATCTTTGCTTCCTCCTGCCAACAGCTTCCTCTTCTCCTCTGTGTTCTCTAAATCGTTCCTCATCCATCCATTATTTCAAAGTTCTCCTTCCATCTGTCCATCACACTTGGAGAAGCCGTCCACAGGTTCCCAGCTCTCTCCCGATCATCCTAACCTGCTGCTCATCCTTCCATCTGTGTGTTTCTAGGAAGTCATGTTTGTCAAACACGGGTCACAATTTTGAAATTAATTTTAAAAATTCTGCAAACAACTCGTTTTGTTTTGAAATGTAAGTTTCCAAATTGCAAATGAAAATATTCAATGTTTGTTAAAAAGATCCCGGCCATGCTTTCAAAGTGTCTCTCTTTAGTTACAAAGCAGAGTCTGCTTCTTCTCCTCCCTAAAAGACACACAACACTCTTCCTTTCTCCACTTTCTCTGCTTGGTCCTATGCTCTGCTCCATACGTCTTCATCTTCCTCACCAGCAGAGTCATCCCCTGTGGAATATTTCCTTTAAGGTAAGGAGCCTAATACTGCTGATAGAAAATAACAGCCATTAAGGAGCACAGCTGTCATCAACCAGCTCACTGCTCTCATTCCCAACTGACCGGTTCGTGTCAAAAGAAACGTTCACTCACCGTTACATGATGTTGTGGATCCAGAGGCAGAGAAGACTCCAGAGTTTACAACAACGTTAGAAAAAGAAATCTCCACAGAGAGCAAAGCAAAGAAGCTCCAATCACCTCATAGAGCAGAACTGAACTAGAGGAGCTAAAAACTGAACGCAAAGCAAAAGCCCAACAGAAGGAAATCCAAATACCTTTCAGTTCAGCCAGTGCTGAGCAAGTAACTGGATTGGTGAGCCAAGCAGCAGAGGAGAGGAACTTTAGATCACAATCAACCTCTTAAATGATGGCAAGCAGGTGTGCACCCCCTCACAGAGAGCCACAGGTGAGTGGGCGGGGTTCAGGGGACCCCGAGCATCACCCGGCTTGTGCTGGACTCCAGTTGAACACACATCTTATCCGCCAACCCTCAATCTGATCTTTTCTATGTCCCAAAAAAATGCAGTTCAGTGACTTTTTGATACATTGAATGAACTTTTACTTTTCATGAAACACAAGTGTCACCAGTTCAACGTTTCTGTTCAGGTGTTTTAGAAAAACCTGGAGGTTCATCTTCAACCATTTAGTTATTTGGGGCATTTTTTTTTTTTTTTTACTGAGGCACACGTTGTGATTTCTGCTGCATTTGCTTATCCAGACTCTAGAATAGACAAAGAACTCTTTAAATTCAGTGATACAGATCCTTCAGTATGTTTGTTTCTTATCCAAGCTTCCTTGTTTCACCCCAAAAAATAAGCAAAACCAAATCTTAACAATAATAAAACATCACTTTACCGACACATGCAGGCAATAAGGCGGCAAACGCATCAATACAGAAAAAGAGTTCAATAAACAAGGGGGGGGGTGCTAATATGTTCTAAACCGCTTCAGACAGCGACTAATGGCTTCATGGATTGGCAAACATCCACCTTTCATTTTATTTCCTACTAAACGAGCCGCGTGACATGGGGGCCTAAAGAGAAAATAAAACCCGTCAAGTCAGCAGGTGGAATTGTATCGTCTCTTAAATCGTAAGCCATTCTGAATGGAATGGGATCAAAACACTTCCTTCTAGATTTCGTGGTGCCTTTCCACCCAAACAGAATGCAGGACTGCTTGTGGCTCCCAGCTCATGGAAGACAGGCCGACACAGTTTCTACATTAAAAATAAAAACATTCCTCTCGGACAGACTTGTTGTCAGACTAGCTAGTAATCAGAATATTTAACATGTTGCTCCCTCTACCTCACCAACTGTAATCAGGCTTGGGGGAATAATTATATATATTTGTCTGCAGAGAAAGGATTGTTTCCTAAACCGGGCCAGGCCGGCCCATTCCCCCTGCTTAGATTGAGGCTATATTGTATTCATATTGATATTCTAAAAATGTCTATGATTATTATCACCATCCATTATAAGTACCATAGTGCATGCAACTTACTGTTAACATGTTTGAGTTAAACTTAATAACAATTAGTTGTTAATAGGCTGCTAGAAGTTAGAAGCTGGGGAAAGTATGGGGCACTGGGGTTCTCTCTTCTACTTCTCTCTTCTATTCTGGATCATTTATTTATCATTTACTTCTCCATTCCTCTGTTTGGTTCAGTGCGATTCCTGCATTGTCCCCCCTTCCCACTTCCCTCTGGGGGAGTGGGAGTGATTCCAGATTCCAGTTGGCTCATCCGTCCAGCCGTCCCCCGACTCCATCTGGATGAAGCCCATCTGCTGGACTATTTAAATATGTAGTTGTAGAGTTAGATAAGTTAATTCTTCACCATGAGTTCTTGAACATCTTGTGTCCGTCCTGGGGGAGGATCCCCCCTTCATGTGGACACCCCTGAGGTTTCTGCTTTTTTCTGGAATCCGTTTTTTTATAGTTCTTCATTACCGAGAAGGAGGGTCTAAGAGCAGGGATGACCCATTTAATTTAGACGATAGCTATTGAATTCTATGACTTCATGTTCTGATACGATTACTGCTATGAAGCCCATTGAGACGACCACTGTTGTAATATCAGCTTTATAAATCTAAATGAATTGTTCTGCTACTGCTTCATTGTTCCGCCGGTCCTGTTCATGCAGTTTTATAAGGTGACTGTGCTCATCTGCATTCAAACCTCAACAATGTGTTTTCAATTACTAATAAAATAATGCTATGAAATCATCTTCTCGATGTTATTCCAGCTCCTAGACACAAATAAAGTGGACTGACGCCTCCGGAAGGCGAGTTATCATGCAAACAGTTTACAGAGCAGCAAAAAATGAATGAATTATGAAATGTAAGCATCATTTGTTGCGTTGTGTGAGAACATTAAAAAACAACAAAATAGTTCAGTTTCTACCTTTGACAGCATCAGTTACTTTAAATTCCAGTCATTCCCTCGTTCATCTAAAAGCACTAAAGTGGGAGCGGCTTCACATCAAGACACTGCTGTGTTGTTCTGTTGTGAATTCAGCTCAGGCTTTGCTGACTCACAGACTGGGAGTCCAAGTCATCAGGAAACAGATAAGTCAGGAAACCAGCTTCCTGCTGTGCCTGACAGACATAATCGAGGCATTTAAGCCGTGAGCAACGTGCCTGCAGGCCACAGGATTAAAAACAGACACACAAAGGAGGAGGAGTCTCTGTCTCACACAGTATCATAGTAGAAATAGTTGAACAGTCACATGAAGTCTGTGGCATCATGTTAACATCCCCAACGTCACCAGAACGCACCGTTCATGCAGAACCGGGTCAGGTCCAGACTGCAGCGCCACAAAGCCTTCCAACAAAACGTCAGTGCAGAGAGCTTTTCTGCTTCAACGTGCACGTCTGCATGGAACCTTCAGGCGTGTTTGGAAATCCTGGAACATGGAAAGTGTTTGTTTTTTTTAAAAGGTGGCGTGGGGTGGGGGTGGGGGGGGGTAACGTCTTTTACAATAGAGAGAGGGATCTGATGGCGTTTTATCTACATGTATTCATGTCGTACACTGCTCAAAAAATAAAGGGGACACCACAAAAATAAATCCCAAACAGAATGAAAGATTTTCACTTTCATTTTTAGTGACATGTGCTGACGACACAAACCACACAACAAATATTCATGGAAATGAAATGCATTAGCCTGCGGAGGTCTGGATGTGGAATCAGACACAAAGTGAAAGTAACTGTAACTGATGTAACTGTGCACCCCCCTCTGTGGATTTATCTGAGGCCCAACAGAATCCAAGTGGTTCAGAAATGATCTCAGAACCCAGTGTGTAATGCTTGAAGATGGAAAATTGGACTTAATGAACATCAGTTGTGGAGTCCCACAGGAGTCAATTTTGCCTCCTGTCCTTTTCCATCTTTGGTCGTCGTTTACCAAATGGAAGGAAGGAAAACTGTCAATCATTCACAGCAGGAGCATGTATACCAACTCTGGAGACATCAAGGACCATCCACAGAATATGGAACAGTCCTTTGACATCATAACCATTCATGAAACTTGGTTCAGCCGCGACAAGGATGCAGAAATGGAAAACGTTACTATTTTAACAGAGTAAACAAAAAAAAGAGTGGAGGAGTCTCAATGTGTGAAAAGAAAATAGGAAGTAATTGATGATTGGTCAGTTGATGGAATATTGGAATGTCTTACAATTGAAATACGTATGTAATGATTCAGGGAAAAATGTCATAAGCTGTGTTTAGAGGTCACCAGGGTCAAGCCTAGAAGTGTTCAGTGACTGGATGGAAAATAGAACAAAATATGATCCATCTGTGGAGACTTCAATATGGATCTGATAAACCCCAAACTGGAACTCTGTGTACAGACAGAAAGATGTGGACATCGCTTATGAATGTTTTTAAAAATATTTAGCTCACTTTTCAACAAGAACTGTCCAATACAGATATGTCATACAAGAATAAACCAACTGAAATAACAGTAAAAAAGTGTACTTCAATAATCTACTGAATGAAAATAAAAACAACGTGAAGCTAGTTTGGTAAATATTAAATAACATCATTAACAATGGGACAGAAAAAGCAAACATACCCAGATGACTTCACGATGAGAAGGGTCAAAGCCAGAACATCAGCGAAGCAGCAAACGGCCTCAATAACTGTTCTGTAAACGTGGATCCAGAGTTGGCAGCGGAAATTCAAAAATGCAAAACCAGCACACAAAAAAATATCCACCACTGAAAGGATCCAACGCTCAATCCTTCTCTCTGATGTGAACCAAAATGAGCTGAGCTCCATGTAAATCAATTCAAGAGGAAAAACTCAAAGATTGTGAGGAGATAGATATGACAGTGATGAAAAAGGTAACACTGAAGACTGAAGGAATTAACTCAGTTGGGATGAGATTATATGAACGCACTTCTTCCCGCTCCTTTTCAGGCAATAAATGTGTGACTATTTTTTAATGTATGCATTTCATCATTTCTGTAACAAGTGTGATAAATTTGTGTTTATTGTGTTTTATTGTGTTGACTACAATTATAAATAAAAATCAATCCAATGTCATCTTTATGCAGATGATACCATCATTCATGCAGTTGCTTCTTCCATCAGTTGCGCCGTGAATGAGCTTCAGGATGCTTTCCATCAACTTCAGTTTTCTCTTCATCAGTTACAGTTGATCTTAAATGGGGGGGGGGGGGGGACACCACATTTATGATGTTTCCAAGTCATGTGAAGGAACACGACTCTCTGAAGGCTGATGTTCCCACTCTGGATGGGGTGGAAATTGAAAAAGTATCTACCTTTACATATCTGGGTGTGGATTGATGACAAGCCGTCTTTTACCTCTCACACTGACCACTTGCTAAAGAATTTAAAGGCACTCCTGGGTTTCTACTCCAGGAAAAAAAACTTGTCTGAACCCCGAAGAGCTTCTTCCTCCCAGTTTTGGACTGTGGGGACATTCTTTATGTGAATGCTGGCTCTTTAACTCTCTGTAGTTTGGACACATTTGATCGCAGCGCTCTGCGTTTTATCACAAACTCTGCTTGACTTGAAGTCAGGAGTCACAGCCACTAAATAATCCTCACCTATTAGGCCATTCTTGGTAAACCCGTGTCATCTTCTACGTCCTGCTAACAGTAAATTTAATTGCTCTTCTCCTGGATTCCACACAGATTCAGGAAAAACACCCTTTTCTATTGCTGCTCCTATTTCCTGGAATAATATTCAAAACTCTCTGCGTCTATGTGACTGAATTCCTTTGAACTGCTGTAAAGCAAAGCTTTTTGATCTTTTAAAAGAAAAACAACATACAGTTGTGGCGTCCTGGATGACCTGGGCCACTTGTCTCATGGTACCGCTGGAGTGAGAGCAGTAACATCAGCCAGAACCCATCAGGACGGAGACGTTTTCTGTGGTCACCACTCGCAGAAGCTTTATTGGAGGTGTCTGGCTGACCGCCTGTTATTTCCACCTGTTGTCTGTTCCACTTACACCGGAACAGGTGAAGTTGATTGTCAGTCAGTGCTGCTTCCTGATTGGACAGTTTGAGTACACAGAAGTGGGATTGACTTGGAGTATTGACTTCTGTAAGCAAAGTATAATATATATATGCACTATTCTGTATTCCTGTAGATTACAGGTATATACATACTGAGACACTAAGAGCTTTAGATATGAATTTAGTCATAAAAAGTTAGAATTTTCCGTCTTTTATCTGCATCTTTGATGACAAATAAAGAAAAGTCAGTCCTAAATGTTTATTTTTGTCTGATGCTTCCTGTCTGATCCTGCAGCTTATATGCAAAGAAAGGTTTGCATAAAGTATCGTCTCCATCAACCCTTGTGCTATTCTAGGCACGTTAACATTGGGAGTTGGGTCATCTAGACCAGTGTTTTTCAACCATCTCCCACGGAACACTAGGGTGCCGTGGGAGATGGTCAAGTGTGCCGTGGGAAATTTCCCTCATTAACTGATCTAAAAACATTTCCCATCTCCAGGATTTCAGCTTTCTGTTCATCCAAACAGGCCCTGATAAAACACTGAGGAGTTAGGAATATAAAAGATCATAAAATACTTTTTCTTTGCATTTATTTTATTTTATTAAAGACATTTTGATAAGAATGACGTACCGCGATTCAGCTACAGCTCCGGCTGTATTTTGGAAAAGTCCCGCCCCTTTAACTGTCTCCACCAATCATTCTTGGGATCTTAATCACATGTCATCAGTCTGACCAATCAGAAGTGGTTAAAGTCTTCACTTCCTTGTCCCGATTTAGCTCGTAAAGTCGTTTAGTTCCAACAAAAATACCATCTAAAGCTCGTCTTTATCGGTGTAGCTTTCCACAGAATCCGGTATCAGACCGTGGAACAAGAGAACAAAACAATAAAGCTCCGAAAAGCGATATCCGGCCGTTTGATGCACTACATCTCCCATGATGCATTGGGTTGTGAGAGTGACAGCGCACAAGGAGATCCGTTGTTAAACGTCTTGACACCAACAAACACACAAACTGTTTTTAAATCTTCTAACTGAACTTTTTTTGCATCTTTTAGAAAAAAACAGCTGCAGTTTCCAGCTGTTTCTGCAACAATTATTTCAAAAATGCATGTGAGATTGTGGAGGGGCTGTAGATCAATACAGACTATGAGTTTCTCCTTTTTTTGGATGCTGGTGTGCTGCGGGATTTTTTTAAGGTTAGAAAAGGTTGAAAAACACTGATCTAGACCCACTAGACAGTGGGGTCATCTAGACCCACTAGACAGTGGGGTCATCTAGACCCACTAGACAGAGCTCTGAACCTTTTTTCTTCAATGATTTGTGATCTTCACTGGTGTCCATGGATTACATGAAATCTTTCCACCTTTATCCACCTTTGTCATGGTGGGGAGAACACCCCAATGGAAGGGGGGGGGGGGGTCATAGGATAGCACAAGGGAGAAATAAAGTTTTATTTTTATTTTTTTATTTTTTTACTAAAGTTCCTAAAATTTTTCTCACTGTATTTTAATCCTCAGGTGTTTTTGTGTCTATTAGGCCGTCCAACCATAACATTCATGACAAAAGGAAATGCAACCTCATCTATAAATAAGTACAATAGCCCCCTCAGGTTGCACAGGGCAAAATGAACCAATACATGTGGAAACAGAAGCCTTTCCTTCAACACTTCCATCTAGTGGTAGAGATGTGACATCACTGTCAAAGAGCATTTATTCACTCAAACCTTCAAGATTCCACAGCATCAGAATTTATGGAACGCACAGATATGCATAAAAAAGGAGATAATCACTAGAAAAGCTTTTTTATAATTCAACTCAAAACGTAAACATTTCATCTAGAACTACTAAACTGAACTTTTCAGGTTTTGGTTTCTTGTCATTTGAGTAATTATAAGCAGAAACATCCGTCTTCTACAAACTATGTTGATCGTATCTGCTGTCAGTATTTGGCTTTGCCTCCTTTTGCATGAATTAGGAGGCCATCAGCCGGTTCCTCTGCAGAGGTAAAGGAAGCTCAGGCTGCTTTGATAACCGTCTTCAGGTCGTCTGCATTCTTGGTCTGGAGTCTCTTTTCCTCTCAACCCAGAAGAACCCATGAGAGGAAGAGCAAACTGTCAGAAATGTGATCATTGGTCCACTTGGTTTGTGGTTGGTCCACATCATTAGATCTTAAAGGAAACATTAGTCCGGGTTCGACTGAGTTAATAACGGTCCACAGATCTACTTCCTGTCAGGTGAGTCTGCTGGACAGGTGAAGCTTTCTGCGGTTGTGTGGGCAGACGCCAAGTCCTGCTGGAAAATCAGCATCTCCATACCGCCGTGGAGAAACGGCGAGAACCATCACTCTGCTCCCTGTGGACAATAAAAGTGAGAAAAAGCTGCTTCATTTGATCTCCTGCACGTCTAGAAGAGGAAACGTCTTTGTGTCTGAACAACAATGACACCTTTAGCAGCCAATCCTTCACTCCATGATGTCACCCGGATGGAGGAGGCCGTCACTGACACGGTGATCAAGATCGCTCGCCAGACCTGGAATCGACAGCTTTTCACGTGTCATGGTGTGAGGTACTCCAACACTTTGAGGTTGCCTAGCAACATTGTCCCCCCCCCCCCCCCCATCAAGGTTGTCAAGCTGATGGCTCACACCTGTATGATGCACACCTGTGTCCAACTGAAAGCAGCTTTGATCCAAAATGGAGACTCTCAGCTCTGCTAAGCAGGAATGATGTTAGGAAAGGAGGGTCAGAAATCACCAAACAAATCACAGACCCCCCCCCCCCTACTTTTAAACATATTTTAAAGATTTCAATGTTCAGCAGCAGCAAATGTGTCGTTCTGCTTCTAACCTTTGGTCCTGAGGATAGCAGACCTGCTTTCACGAAGGGCGGTTTGGCCTCGACTGCATTTCTGTGAGTAACTCCAGCTTCACTCGTGTTCCCGTCTCGTCCCTCAATCGTGCAAAACTCCCATTTCTGTCTGTGTTCAGTCTCTACTTCCCACAAAGCCGTCCCACTGACCCATGAAAGCTCCACCTGTTGGGGTTCACACCTTGATCCTGTGGGGGGGTTCTGGTCTTCAGTCGATGGACAGACGCAGCCAGAGGTCCAGGGGTGGGATTTGAGCGTCCGGCGTGATCCTCTGGCGCTTCAAGTAACGTCAAAAATTCTGACGCACCACAAATTCTCTAGAGTTTAATTATCTGAACTTTGGCCAAAATGTGCATCCCGTCAACCAATCAGGAACTCCGCTTTGTTGATGATGTCACTGCTAAGTCACACCTTTAACCCTTGTGCTATCTTAGATGACCCCCCCTTCCATTGACATGTTCTCCCTACCATGACAAAGGTGGAAAGATTTCATGTAATCCATGGACACCAGTGAAGATCACAAATCATTGAAGCAGCACATCCTGACATCCCAGTTTCAGGGTTTAATAAAGATCCCGATGAGTAGCAGCTACATGTGAAGTCCGTTATTGGCTCTATTCATTCTCTCAGAAAGAACAGAAACCCTTATATCAAATAAAATCAAAGAAAGAAACACGTTAAATACAGCAGTGAAAACCATTAAAAATCACCTGTTAAAGCAGGTTTATGTTTTCAGCAGGAATGATCTAAACGCTCAGACGTTCCAACAGTCGCCCCAAACGCCACTTTGATCCAAACTGACACATTTCTTTAGAATAAGATGTTAATGTACCGAGTAAACAGAAGTCAACAGTCAGAATTAACAGGACTGAGCGTTGGTTCACCACATCCTAAGGAGGCTCTAAAACTGAGGACTTGACGGACACCTGTCAGTCAAACAGCGGAGCTGACCTGCAGCTGACCCGGACTGACCCGGTCTGACCCAGACTGACCCGGTCTGACCTGGACCCTCTTATTTTAAACTAGCTTCAAACAGAAATTGCAAGTGTTTCCTTTGGCCTTAATGCAAACAGAGAGAAAAACGTTTTTTTAACTCAATGCTTAGTTTTAAATGTATAGAAGTTGATGAACCTGAGACAAATGACTGCAGGTGTAAAGGACTTTGTGGTTAGTCAGTCTAAAACTTTAACCATTAGATTTCCCAAAAATCCACAAACCAATCAATAGATCTTCTTTGGTCTTTTTGCATTTCTAACCCCGTCAGGATCACTTTTGTCGTCCTGCTTCCCTGATTGGCTGCAGCGTTTCTGCGGCTCACACAGGTCCCTCTCTAGTCAGTTTGACGAGTCCCCGTGGTTGTGGGGGTCCGTTCCTTCTCCCACTGAGCTGGGGGGCCGCCACGTCCAGACCGCTGGTCGTTCTGCTCAGACGGCGTCGTCACAGAGAGCAGAAGTATTGGTGGACAAAAAAAGCTGCCAGTGCAGCCAGAGCGATGCCGAAGCTGTCTCCCACGCTGGACGCCGCCATGGCGAACTCTCTGTGTCTGCTTTCAGTCTGTGGAGCAGAAGACATGGTCAGGAGGAGACCGGGTCCTGGACCGGGGTCCGCTGGGATGTTTCAGACTGAAAATGTGTTCTGGATTATCGGGGAAACAAACACTGCTTGACGTTAAGAGAACCAAATGTGTGCAGTCTGAATGAAACCCATGTTTATTAAGATAAACAAACTAGAAACTAGTTTTTGTAGACCAGAGGTTGACATTCTTCTATCAGCACAATGAAACAGCTCATCTGAAGGCCAGACTTTCAGGTTGGATGGACCGTTGTGAAGCTGCTTTTCTGCATCTCAATCACAATCATGTCCACATGTCCTCTGAACTCATCCAGGTCATCTTGGGGTCACCAGTAGCTGCGTTTCCATTCACGATCAAAGTCAGCTGATTGGATTTGCGATAAATTTACCTCATGGAAACACGACAATGCCAAATAATGTGAAAAAGGGTTTTTGCGCTTGGAGGAGGTCGTTTTTTTCTGTTACAAAACTGCAACTTTTTTCTAATTAAATGAGTCACGTGACCAAAAGCTGCCGTCTCTGGATCAACTGTTTCTGGTCTCTATTAAATGTTGGAGCTTAAAGGAGCTTCAAATGTGGAAGCCGCCATTGAGAGCTTGTTTCCGTTTTCACTAAATAATTACAAGTTTCCCAAACGTACAGGTTAAAAGTGTCTGAACATTTATGGTCTTCAGGCTGCAGCTTTTCTAATGTTGTCTTCACAGAACTCTGCTCGTTTTGTCGTCTTCATCCGTCCATGGAAGCTGCTTCCATCATTATGGCCAACGATAACACAAGAGGAAGTCGTCACAGTAGCACTACACGCACACACACCTACACACACACACACACACACACCTACACACACACACACACACACACACACACACACACACACGCACACACACACACACTACAGACCTCCTTGCTGATGAAGTGGAAGGTGTTGACGTAAGCAGCCCCCCCCAGCAGCCCCTCATAGAAGATGATGACAAACAGCAGCCAGGCGCTGGGCAGGAACTGGAACTTGACGGCGAGCAGCAGAAACACGGCGTTCGCCACCTGCAGACGCGGCACAACGAACGAGCTTAGAGGACACACGGAAGACGAAGACGTGCAGGCGTAGAATGACAGAGAATACAGATGCAGATCAAAATAGATTTAAAGTGGACAAAGAAAGGTTATAAAGGACATTGTTGAAACAAAACACACCATAAACCATATCTAACAGAGAAATGTGTTGGGATAACAGAGGGAACCTCATCCCTGTGTGATAAAAGCCAAATGTAAAAAGTGGGTTTTAGGACAGGACAGAGGGACAGAGATGTGGACCATCGTTCCAAAAGCCCCGTCTCCTCTGAGTGCTTGAAGAAGCAGCTGATCGACATGCAGGAGCTGACGCAGGTAAAGAGGTAAGAGGTGCACGCCATGCAAGGAGTTAAAAACTAATGAAAGAATTCTAAAAGGAACAGGTGACCAGTGTAGTGAAGCTGATCCAGATGATGTGATCATATTCCTGCTTCCTAGTTAAGAGACGTGCAGCAGCATTTAGCAGCATTTAGCAGCATTTTTCACTCGGCCTTCCAGCTAATGTTCAACAAACTCTTTAAGGTTCTCCAATAGAGACACAAACACTCCTCATTCTGCTGACAAAAAGGAGACGGAGCTGCACTGAACTGGACGGATGGGAAGTGGGGGCGGACCTACACCGCACCGACAATTTCTGACGCCGCTCTGCAGAAACTATGTCCTAGAAAACCACAACGGTTTGGCCTAAAGCAGCATCACCATTATGGAAAGACCACCGGGAACGCTTTGGAAACCGATCAGAGGACGATCGCAGAGGGACTTCAGCCAAAACGAAACGTGAAAAAAGGAAGGATCACGGAGTGAAAGCGCCGACGTGTTGTGGTGGAAACGTTTAGACAGTCGGATTGAACTCTGAATGAAGCCGTCGGCACAACGTGGGGCTGAGTTTGCAACATTCATGCTGACCTGAACAGGAAACAAACATGTTTGTTCCGTGCTAAAGGTCGTGTCATGACTGTTTGGTGTGTGACTGTATGAACCAGCAGAACACGCTTCATGGAGGCGGCTTTGACGACCCGTGTGCTGTTCCTGTGTCCCGCAGCAGTCCAGGACCTCAACCCCCAAAATAAATCCCAAAGTTTTCTCTCTAACTACGTTACGGCGCCTTTGGGCCAAAATGTCCCTCAAATATTTAGACACACCTGGTAAAACAAAAAAATAGATCAGTGACATTCCCAAAACGTTATGGGGCTCCACAAAAAGCTCATTTTTGGGGATATCCAGAGGAAGTTTGGACATTATTATGGGATGGCCACAGAGCCTACAGCTTGGCGGACGTTTTGTGGCAGATCAGGAAATTTGGCGATTTTATACATTTTACCACAATTTAATTTGAAGGGTAGCAGATCACTTTTGCACATCTTTGCTGGTTGTGTCTGTAAAAAGCTCTTTAAATTATAAAACCTTAATTGTTTACATTCATGTTACATTCTTTTGTTTTTATATTCTATTTTCTCTTATCTCTACTATTCTTCTTTTACTGCTATGGTAAACAAATTCCCCACGAGTCGGATCAATTAAGTATTTATGGAAAAAGAACACGATTATTCCAGAGATCTGAACTGTAGGTTTGTTGACCTTTGACCTCAGGAAAAGGCAACCATGTTAAAATTCCCTGTACTACCGTCTACAAATGTAAACTCCCAATAATCACCTCCTAACTCCTCCAGCATCAATTGGAAAAAAAACTGGTTTTAAAGTTTTCACATTTGGAACGGCAGTCGCAGGAAAATTGAATTTTTTTTTTTTTAAATGAATCTGTTGAAGCTGAAAGAAATGATTTGGCATATTCTCTGACTACAATAGGAATGTGGGCGTGGTTAATCAAAAACATCTGTTGCCAGGAAGATCCAAAAGTTTCATACAGACTTGTTCGTCACCTCCAGGCGAGCAAAACAGAAAATAGTTTCTATGGAGATCAAACCGACGGAATAGCTGCCTTTTTTCAATGAATTTATCATCCGCAGCTCTGACCAGGATGGAGGGGGCAGAAGGGGGTAAGGGGCATCTGGCAGCCGCTCAGCCAATCAGAGTGGGTCAACAGGGGCCAGCGAGGGCCAGGGAGGGGCCACGTAGCGTCTGGGGTCCATCTACTGTAAACGCCACTGGTTTCTGACCTAATCAGGGGGAAGTGATGCAGAGGGATCTGTGGATCTGTTCCTCACCTGCAGCAGAGTCAGGATCCAGACTCTCCGGATCTTCACACAGCGAAGAGAAGATCGGGAAGCAAACACACCGAACTGGTAGATCGTCTGGTACCTGAACACGGAGGGAGAGAAAGGTACGGTGGCTCTTCAAACCACTGCCATCCAGAATTCTCCCCGAAGACGTAGCGGTTCACTCACCAGCGATACTGATCGGCATGAGAGAGGAAAAAGTCTGGAAAAAACAGGAGTTCCAGCTGAAAAGAAGCAGAATAACTCTTAAACGTCTTGGCTTGATGAAAACAGGAAGTTTGGTTTGTTGAATCAGTGACGATGAAGACCACGGATCAACTCACCAAACCCTGGTTGATGAAGTACTCAGCAAAGTAGACCAGCGCCAGTGGACCCATGAACTTCAGCAAGCCCTGCTCAAAGGCACCAGAGTCAGAGGCAGCAGAACCGACCCGATCTGCAGCGGGAGGGGCTGCTACTCACTTTGATGACCTGCCTCTTCTCCCTCCAGATGAAAGATCCAGAGCTTCCGTGCACTGTGACGGCCAAAGGGAGAGAACAGAGTCTGAGAGCTTCCTCCAGAACCAAACAGAGGAATCCAACAGGGTACCAAACAGAGGGGAACTGCTGTGGAGCGCTTCATGACTGGACTGATGCGTCCTGAAGGTAAAACTCTACAAATCAGTTTAACCTCCAGCCAAAACCACAATGAGCATGAAAGCCCTTCAGCCGTCACATCTGCAGAGGAATAAGGAGGCATGTCGACGTCCACAGGCTTGAGTCTGTGGTGCCCACATGTGATGACATCACCCTCTGGGAGTCAGGGTGGGGGTGGACAAACAGCTGGAGGAGGCGGTGCTGATGTTGGAGCTGAGAAGATGCTGAAGAAAAGGTGGTTCCTATGGTTACTAGAGCACACGGCGCCGTCACCTCCAGACTGGAAAACTGGATCCAGTCCACTCCAAGAACCTCTGTGACCCACAGCGGGGATGTGCAGAACCCTAGAACTCCCAGAACTGTGGGGAAGGACCAGAACCTGGCTGGAATACATGAGCCTCCATGAGGGGAGAAGTTCTGCAGCCGGGATCAACAGTCTGCCTTCAGCTCATCCTCTGGTCCTAAAACCAGGATCCCCCCCCCCCCCCCCGTTTGGCATTTACAGACTCTTCCTATCGTACCGCCACAGCCTTGGAGTGGAACTAAAGGAAAAAGAACCTAAACAACCAGCTTTGTCTTTTCTCTGTTGCTGATGTGGATCCCTGCTTTAGTGGTCTAGTGTTCTGAAGGATGGAAGAGACCGGCCTGCACTCTGAGACAACAGGAAGTCAGCGCTAAAGATAAAGGCTTCTTTAAACTCCGACTGCCAAAGCCAGCAGTCGTCTTTGGCTGCATGAGTGATAAGAAGTTATCTCAGAAATGTCGTTATCCTGTCCAGATAAAGCAGCTAACATGCATCTTTGTATAAGCGGAAACTCTACAGCGGCTGAAGCGTGAAGCTGATTCCAGTTTGAAGCCTTAGTTGACCTCAATAGAACCATTTCATGGGTCAGATCTACAGGACTGTGAAAGCTTAAAGCAGTCTACAGATATTCTATAGCAACTAAGTTTAGACTTCAACCCAATTTGTGAAAGTTGTTTATTTATGAAAAGGTACTAAATGAACACATCTGGGTTTATTCTGCTTTATTTGGGTCCTGTTAAAAAAACTGGACTGAAGCAGCTCCAATCCAGCTCCAAAATACCCCAAAAACACAGAAATATAACAAGTTTTCACAAATCTAAAACGTATTTTCATGGATGTTCTTGTGTGTTGTATTAAATGTAACCCTGTCTGGTTCCGTCTGAATGTTTGTTAGACTCCAAATTTCATTTATTTCCACTAAATTCCACAGAAAAGTCCACAGCTGAAACATTTATGTCGCGTCTGAATTCCTGCACTACTCCAGACTTAGCGTACTCATGTAGTTAGCGTGTTTTTGCCGTGCGAGTCTTTTACCTGCTGGTGCTCTCTCCTCCTCCTCCTCCTCCTCGGACTCCTCCGTCAGCCCCTCCTCCTCCTCAGAGCCCACCGCTGCATATGGGATCTCATTCCTGCTCCACTGGGGCAGAGAAGGTGGAGGGACCAGCAGATAAATGTAGCTGGGATGAAAATAAAAGACTGGATGTAAACGAATTCTCATTGGCTTGTGCTTGGGCAGATTAGGGGATGTGGGGGGGGGGGTCAAAGGGGGAGAAGGAGTCTGTTTCTGGGTGTAAACCGTCAAAGTGAACATCACTCCAGATGTCAGTATCTGGTTTACCCCATTTTTTGATGACCGTACGTCAATAAAGTTACCAGAGCTTCAGCAAAACCTGAACCTGCTCGTCTATCTAAAAAGTAGATGACAGTATAATGAAAGCCCCGGGGGGGGGCATTGATAAGTGTGGGGAGGGGGACGGGCTTGACTTGACACAGGTTTCAGGGTTTAGTCAGCAGGACGCTCCCCTCTTACCTGATGAGCATGGAAACCGGGACCACCAGCATGACCAGCAGGGTCACCCGGGGGGGCAGGCCAGCCTGGATGAGGCCCGAATAGAGGAGGGCCCCAGCCACTCCAGCACCTCCGGTTCCTGAGCCCCAGCCCTCCAAGACGTTCCTGGGACAGGCGGGAAACTCCGTCAGCGAGCCACACAGCAGACGATGATCACATGATTCAGCTCGGACGCCGGACGCCTTCAGACCGCTTCTCTAAACATTTCTAGGAACTGTAAAAAGAGAACTGGACTGGGTGGCCCCTCCCACTTGGCGTTCCAAACAGGAAGTGGCTCCAAGAAGCCAAAATCCCACAGACGTCTATAGAGAAACAAACATCCTATTGGTCAGAACCACCGTTCTGGATCTGTTACATTTTTTCATGATGTTTTTTCTTCATCACAGCTTATTCAAGTATAAACTGACCAATCCGAGGCCTCAGTAAAAGTCTGTAGTGTCACGCCCAACGTTTAAAATGCCTGACGCATTTCATGGAGCCCGCTTTCAGTGGAAGGGGTGTGGCCTGATTGGAGAGTGGTTGCCATAGAAATGATGACTCAGACCAACCAATCACTGCTTATTGATGATGTCTGTCTCCCTAATGGCGACTGAATGGACTTCATTTGGTTGGAGCCAGAAGTCCTTTTCTGTGGCTCACTCCAGTTCTGTCATACAGTCAATGGTTGGAACAGATGACATGGGGGGGGTTAGCAGCTCTGTCCACAATAAGCCATGCTAACCCGCCAGTCTAGCCCTCACCAATCCCTCTTTCATCCTCATAACTCAGCAGGAAGTCGGCTGGACCGACTCTACGGCGCCTTCTGAAGCGGAGCAGAGACATGGCGTCTCTCTGGCCCCTCCCTCGGGGACGGCTCTCTGGCCCCTCCCTCGGGGACGGCTCTCTGGCCCCTCCCTCAGGGCCGGCTTTGCGTGTAAAAAGAGCCAGAGGGCTTTTTTCTGGAAGCGGCTGAAACTCCAAGCTGACTTCTAGCAGTTCTGTGGAGCCAAACCAGCAGAAGAGGTCTGATCTGTACTGAGCCCCAAAAACCATCAATCATCACTTCCCATCATCCAACCTTCTCCTGATGCTCTGAGGCTTGAACTCTGCTTCTTACTGCTCCACTTCTACTTTACTGTTATGGAGAGAAATATATTCCTATCACTGCTTTGGTTGAAATGAGGCCTTTTAAAGGCTGAATCACAGGGAACACGTGGAGAAACATGTTAAAGAGGTCGTGACTCTGAGGTGTGGAAGATGTCCTTTCTGCAGGATTCCTGCTTCCTCCCAGAATTCCCTAAACTAGAGTGAGAGCAGAGATTGTGTCTGTTTTTCTGTGAAGATAGACGGCCGTCGCTCCAGTTACTGACGTCTGCTGTCTTGGAACCGATTTCTGTTTTCTGTCTCTTTGCCGTCCGCTCAGACTCAAACCAGCGCTCAGAATCACGCCGCAGATTCAGTCACAGAGGAAGTCGGACGAGGCTTCACTCCAAGCTGTGTTCACCTTTTGAAGAAAACAGACAGCGAGAGGAAGGACAGCTCTCCCAGTCCTGCACCGAGACTAGCAAAGACCACTCCTGCAGAGACAACACAAGGAAGATGACGATGAAGGAAGGAGGAGGGAGACAACAGGAGAGTTTCTCCTCATGGCGTCTCTCTTCAGAAACTGCAGTTCTGAGGAGACGGGCCTGATGAGGAACCGGGGGCCCAAATATTCATCCTGGGGTTGGGGTGATGCGTCTGAGCGACGAGGTCAAGGTGCTTTTCTGACACGGAGGAGTTTCTCGGTTGTGTTACGGAGTTACACAACCGAAAATATGAATCCTGTTCATGTTTTCAGAAGTTCATTCATTTACTGTAACCTTGAAATGACCATGAGCGGTCAAACATGAATACTGCAGTTTACCTGTTGACATGTTTTTCTCACCAAAGCTGACTTTAAACTTTAAAAGCATCTGATGCCTGCAGTGACTCTGCAAAGATCTGGTTTCATCTCCTGAACTTCAGCAGATCATCCTTTTTCTGCAAAATCCAAACACAAGCTTCAACAGAAGCTGTGCTCTGCGTCAAAAAGCAACACAACACTGAAACTACAACACACTGCCATTTACAGAGCGTTTTAACCGTGTTCAATTCCAAAGTGAAGAGAAAGACTGAAGGACACGCCTCCTCTGGAATCTGTGCTGTTCTCACCTCGGCCTTCTTCTGGTTAACATGAGGCTCTTTAAACACAGAAATGTTTTTGGAGATTTTAATATTTATTGCGCTTTGATCTAATCCTCACTTCTCGTGACTTATCGGTTATTTTGTAGGAAAACACGAGAAACTCGATAAGATTTTGGTCAAAAAGCTTCTCGTTTCTGTGCGAAACCACAGAAGCTCAGCGAGATAAAAGAGGAAACGAAAGCGCGGCTGAAGATGTTGAGTTTGATCTGTCGGCTCAGAAAGTCTTACCCAGAATGCTTTGCCACATTGCAGAGGAAAAGGACACCAGCAGGAAGCTCACCAGCGTCACGAGGACGCAGGCCAACACTCGGAACCTAAGATGAAGAGAAGAACATCAGCTTTAGTCCCGCATCAGGTCCAACATGGTTTTGGTCTGAGCTTCCTGTGGATCTGAGACAGGACAGGCTTTTTCCTCAGCTTACCCATAAGGCACTTTGTGGATGAAAACCGGGGCTATGAACTTGATGATGAGTGTTGGGAGGATGTCAGCCAGCAGCACAGCCTGCAAACCGAGTGACACAGTTCTCAGTATGAACGCCAGCACACATGAAACACATGAAACATTCTGCTGTGGTCTCAGAGACGGTCATTATTCAGAGACACCAGCAGTTCTGATGGAGGACAGAATGTTCCCATTTATACAAACCAGGAACAGACTTTTGTTGGAGAGCTACCATAAAAACTAAAAGAACCTCCACTTGATCACTTCCTCATTCTGATTTTTTCACTTTCTGTTCCGAAGCCAGAATAGTTTTACTGCTGATCAGTCACTCTGCTTCTAGATTTAAGGCCTCAATAATACAAAATATATTCAAAGAAAAGAGAAAAAAATCTGAAAACGAGGTTTCTGTTTGCATCGCTGAGCAGTAAAGACAAAAATATACTTTTACATCTGGATCTATTATTATCACTGAACAACTACAGATCTGCTGTTTCTACACTCACCACCAAAAGGCCTTTAAGTGA
Organism: Oryzias sinensis; assembly: GCA_037389245.1. NCBI lineage: Eukaryota > Metazoa > Chordata > Actinopteri > Beloniformes > Adrianichthyidae > Oryzias > Oryzias sinensis. The sequence continues at coordinate 1,094,460 of CM074506.1, read as the reverse complement.
TAAAAGTTCAAGTCCCAACAAATCCCTCCCGTCTCCATTGACAGTCAATGAGAACTGGACTGAGTACCCCCCCCCCCCAAACAGGAAGTACTCGCAGACTCCAAGATATCAAAATCCCATAGACTTCAATAGAGAAATAAACAGCTGTAACCGAGTCATTCTATTGGTCAGAAGAACCGTTCTGGATCTGAGACTTTTTTAACATCTTCTTGATGATTTTTTTCACGATATTCTTCTTTATTGCAAGTTATTCAACTTATGAACGGACCAATCAGATGCCACAATAAAAGTCTGTGGTGTCACGCCTAACGTTTAAAACGCTTGATTGACAGATTCTCCAGAGCTGCGTTCGAGCGGTGGGGGCGTGGTCGTCTGGCTCCAACGTCCACATCACTCAATGGACTTCATGTGGTTCTAGCCAGAACCAAACCATGTTCTATGGGTGACGTCACCGCGCTCAGTCCAGTTCTCATATACAGTCAGTGTCTGTCTCCTTTCTTCTGTTTTGACCCAGTTGATAAATGTCAAAGGTCAAGGAAGGGGAGACAGGACAGACATTTAGGGGAGGAAGAAGACATCCCCACATTAAAAACATGGAATCAGTTGTTAGCTCAGCTCTGAAAACAAGCTTCTCCAGCAGCTACATGTGTGTGGTGTAACTGCATGGATGTGTGCGGCTGGGGCAGACATAGAGCAACATTACAGGCATGTTAGCGTGTCTTTGCTGTGTTGTGTCTCCATTTACCCCGGTGGTAACAGGATTACAGTCATAGTTTGTTCCATTGCTGCTGTTCCCAACTCCAGAGGTGGCAACCAACCAAACGGGGGCCTAAAAAAACAACAATAGTAATATATTACTGCATCATGATTACATTACTGCATCATGATTACATTACATGTTAGCAGTATTCGCATACAGGACTCTCTCACTTACAGAGGTGGTGGCGTTCTTAGACTCTTCCTTGGTCAGGATGTCATGAGCGGCGCTCAGCATGACCACATAGGCAAAGTTGTTGCACAGCCCAAGAATCCTGGAGGGGGGGGGTTCAAGAAGTAAACTAGTGTGTACTAACAGCTGTAGCGTGTACTAGTACATACTAGCATGACACCCTCACACATCGCATACTCTGCTTCTGCCTGCAGACTCGTCCTAACTTCACATCGACTTGTTTGAATTATTGAATCCTCAGCTTCTCGTGTTCAGATCTTTCTCAGCTGCAAACTGCAGACATTTGTAGGAAAACAGATTCTTTCTCTGGATTCAGCTTCCTTTAGGATGTGAAGTGGACTTGAAGTGTCATGCGTGGATTCATTCTAATCTGATCCAGTCTTTCCACACGGACTCACCAGAACCCGGCCCAGTTGCGCCTGTCTGTGCACCGACCTGCAGAGAAAGTGGAACATTGCTGAAATTTCAGGTTCTGTCCGGACTATTAAAGAGAGGAAAAGGCTCAGGTTCAAGTCCAACTGGACCAGAACAGTCAGCTTTTTTTTTAACTTTATTGACAATTGAGGTATATCATACAGAATAACGAACAGTCACTATATAATCAACATTACCTCGATTAGCAATCACCATTACCGAACATAACATATAAACATAAAATAATAAAAAATACAAAAACGAATTAACATAACACACACACACACAAATACACACACACAAAAAATAGAACAGATCCATCTAAATAGTTTATTACAGATTAAAGGTTAGAAGCTTTAAACAGTCGGACCCACCGTCTGCGTTGATGCTCTCTGCCGGCTCCATGTCCCGAACCGGAACCAGAACCAAAGACCGAGAGACACGCGGAACCGTCACACCCGTGGCAGCGACCACGGACACGGTCAGCTGCCTCTGACGAAGAACGAAAGACCTGAGACTGAAGATAAGGAAGTTTGGTTTGTGTACATGTGACGTCACAGGATAGAGCGTCCCGAGTCTCGGCGGAAACAAAACCAGCAACAATGGTTCTGCCCCCAATGAGTTGTAAAATGGGACTTTTGGGGGATAAAAGAAGAAATGAGCTTTTGCTTTGTTGTCCACCAAGCGGTACGGAGGAAACCACTGTGTTCGATGCAATTTAAAAGAAAAAAAAACGTTTTTACGATTAAATATAAAGTTTTATTAACTGAAAAATATAATATGTACTTTTAGTAACAATTTAACATAAATTGAGATTGGGACTCACAGGTACATCTAAAAGATTAGATTATTAGGAAAAGGTTTCCCATGTGCTAAGGGCTTTTGTAACCCTTGTGCTATCCTAGGCACTTTAACTTAGGGTCATCTAGACCCACTGGACAGAGCTCTGAACCTTTTTTCTTCAATGATTTGTGATCTTCACTGGTGTCCATAAATTACATGAAATCTTTCCACCTTTATCCACCTTTGTCATGGTAGGGAGAACACCTCAATGGAAGGGGGGGGGTCATCTAAGATAGCACAAGGGTTAAAGTGAAAGTCTATGGAATTATTACTCTTAGATTGAATTCTTTCAAGCCTTGTTTCTCTGTAATTTGATGACCTGTGAACAATAAAAGTCTAAATTCTAGTGTCCCAGAGAACAGAAAATCCAAATTCTTCAAAATTCCCTAAAGCGGGGAAGCCGCTGGGGCCCCTGTGGGGGTCTAGGTGGCTGTCCTTGGCTGGTGGATTCCTCTCAATCGGCTATCTTTCCTGGGTGTCTGGGGTCCCTGGCTGCCACTGCCTTGCCATTGGTAGGGGTCTTGGCGTGGGGGTGATCTGGCGGTCCCCCCCTTCTTACATTCATCACCCACAGTAGAACACAAACATTCACCTGAGCACAGGTGTCAGCTCACCTTTGCCTTGAAAGAATGCATGATGGATGGATATGCTTTACATGTGTGTTTTTGTCTGCATACGTGTGTGAGTTGTAGTTTTGTCTTCTACGTGTTGACATGATTGTGTGTGAAGATTTTTGGAGACAACATGTTTCTAACATCTGAATGTGGACAGGCTCCGCCCCTTTCGACCAACATCCACACCTGACAGTAATGATGATTGCTGGAGGGGGGATGATCAGATTCATAAACCTCTATCGTAGCAGTAACGTCTGTTCGACACAAGAGGCCTTCAGCTCTGATCTATTAATAATAATAATTGATACTTGGCATTTTGACCCATCCCCTGGGGCGGGGGGCGGCAACCCGCGGCTCAGGAGCTGCATGTGGCTATTTAGCGCTGCCCTAGTGGCTCCCTGGAGAATTTTCAAAAATGTTTGAAAATGTAAAAAGATGGGGGAGAGAAATATATTTTATGTTTCAATATGGTTTCTGTAGGAGGATAAACAAGACACAAACATTCTTAACGTTTTCCAATGCTGTAAGAGTGTAGAAAAATATTGTAACGCCCAGCAGGTACGTCACTTGTAGCGGGAAATATGGGAGCCAAACCGTTCACATGTTTAGCTGTCAATCAACTGGCTGTGCTAGATAACTAACCGTGTCCCAAACACCACACACCTCCAGGCAGTGTCAGAGAGAAGGAGGCAGAAAGAGAAGCTGAGAACGCAGACCCCTTCCTGACATAACAAGTCCATTTACGTTGAACACACATTACATTGAACGTTGCACAGGCGTCATCAACCTCTCTCCCTCCCACACTCATGGTGCAACATAAAGAAACAACAAAACAGGAAGAATAAACTAAGGTGGAACATCAAAACTGCCATATGAAAAAAAACGTGGGCAAACAGAAACTCTCATGCTGAGCCCTAATTAGATCAGGACACCACATCCCACAATCCCCTGCTGCTAACAGACCTAAAATGCACATGACCACCACTACAACATTAAATTTCAACATTTCTGTCAACGAAGGTTTGCGTCATAGCCTGCGACACACGTTTCCAACGGCAGGGCTTTTTATTTTTATTTTTTTAATTTAAGCGGACCGCTAGGCAGGTGGCTGATGTAAATGGAACCACCGTCAGTTCCGTGCATTGCTTGATGAAGTTAAAAGCGAATATTCTGATCTCCTGCTACACAACAAAGTCAGATGGCTGTCCAGGAGTGACGTTTTGCGTCACTTTGTCGTCTGTTTTGAACACGTGAAAACATTCCTGAAATGCAAAGACCTAAAGTACCCACAACTGGAAGATCCTGAGTGGCTGGAAAAGCTGCACTTTTTGGTGGATGTGACTGTGACAGGCCACCTAAAGGAGCTGAATGAAAGTCTGCAGGGGCGGGGAAACACTGCGCCGCAAATGCTTGAAGCTGTTCTGTCATTCGAGCGCAAGCTGACCGTCTTTACCAGGGATGTACAGTCTATCCATCCATCCATCCATCCATCCATCCATCCATCCATCCATCCATCCATCCATCCAATCCATCCATCCATCCATCCATCCATCCATCCATCCAATCCATCCAATCCATCCATCCATCCATCCATCCATCCATCCATCCATCCATCCATCATCCATCCATCCATCCATCCATCCATCATCCATCCATTAGTCCATCCATTAGTCCATCCATCCATCCATCCATCCGTCCATCCATCCATCCATCCATCCATCCATCCATTTTCTTATCCCGTCTGAATCCCTTCCAGGGTTGCTGGAGCCAAACCAACTGTTGGGTGAAGGTGGGGTACCCCTGAACACGTCCCCTGTCTGTTACAGGGCCACACAATCACACACAGAGACGCACACATGCACACCAAAGCATCTTATTATAAGGTTTTTGTTCTTTTTCATGGATTTATGTTCCAAAATGCCATAAAGTAATAAATAAAACTTCCCTTTAAGTTCCTCCTTTAGTGAGGACCAGCACAGATGGTGCAGGTCTTTCCTGACACCTGTCCTTGGTTAGCAATGCAGCATTGAAAAGATTAACATTCCTAAACAGCTGATTGCAGATCAAGTTAAATGAACAGAAAAACAGTTTTTTTCATGTTTGAGGAAATTAGCAGTTACACAACGGCTTTGACGGTAAGGGGAGGGCTGACAGTGTAGGAGTTTTATCTGTGGATCATCGTGCATAAAGCTTCAGCTTCTGCACAGACGCCTCACTGCGCTCCATCACAGCCATGGCTTTCAGCACTCCGCTGGTTCTGCCGGTTCTGCTGGTTCTGCTCCACAACAGTCCAGGTCAGACACATAAATCCCGTGTTAGAGCAGCCTTGTTTTAGTCCTCCACGCTGTCATGTGCAGCTAAGTGGGTCTTTTCATGGTTGTGGTTGTGTTGCATTTAACTCTATCCATGTGCTGGGTGGTGAGTTTGCTTTAAGGGTTCAAGCCCCACAGAGAATTGGTCAAACGCTCCTCCACAGAAATGTGAATCATCAGATTCCTGCTGTCCTGTAGGTTCACTGGGGGCTCTGGAGGGCAGCTCCATCATCGGGGGGGAGGACGCCGCAGAAGGCAAATGGCCTTGGATGGTGCACCTCAACATCACGTCTGATGGCCTGAAGAGGTGGCGCTGTGGGGGCAGCCTGGTCGCCAAGCAGTGGGTGCTGACTGCCGCTCACTGCTGGGATCCGTGAGTGTTTCCACCCGGAAGTCTCTGTGGCAGGAAATTTACCTTTTGGTAAAATAAGAGCAGCTTTATGTAAAAATGACAATAACTACTGTGTGACTGGCACAGTTTAGTCTTTAATCCAAAAATCTCTTCACGAACGAAAACAGAAAAAAACAATTCTTAAATTTGTGTTTTGTCAGAGAGAAAAGGCATTTAGGTGGTTTATGATAACTGAGTTATGCTGACGGGTAAAATATTATTTTATGTTGATGAACTTTACTTTTGATTCTCATTTTGTCTGGTAGATATAAACTTCTGTTATGTTGGAATAGCTGTGAAACATATTTCTCATGATCATTTCACAGGTCTGACTTCATTTGTGATGAAAAACCTTTAACTTCATGATACTGAGCAACATTTGCTCCATAACTTTTGTGTGGACATCCATTTTTCTCTTTTGACTGATTTCATAAATGCTAAGCAGTAATTTAGAGTGTATTTACTGCAACCACTGCTTTTCTCTGAAGTTTTTGCCCCCGTACATCCTGTGTGTTTTCCCTGACAGGAGCCTCAGTGTTAATCTGCGCCGCTCTGGAGTCTGGGTCGGAGCCCGCGACCTGTCCCATGGAGCCGAGCGCTACAGGCGCGTGACGCATGTCTTCAGTCACCCCGGATACGAAGGCGGTGGTGGGGTGTACAAGAACGACCTGGCCCTGCTCAGGCTGGACAAGGCGCTGGCTTTCTCACAGCGTGTGGCCCCCCTGGGCCTGCTCCAGACTGATGAGGCCTTTGGCCCCTCTTCTGAGTGTTGGATCACCGGCTGGGGGCTGGTGGGAAACGGGGGTATGTTCCGTGTGAAGCATCAGAAGTGAAGTGAAGATCCCAGAGTCTCTGGTTTCACTGAACATTTCAACTTTGTTCTTAAAGCTCTGAGAAGTGAAGTCCACCTTAAATGAGGAGACTCAGTAACACCTCCCCCAGGTCTATTTAAGTATACTACAACTATACTTAGTCTGTACTAAAAGTGAGCCAGACAGTATACTAGAAGTTTATTTAATACACTATCGACATATTTTAAACTTAAAATATGTCATAATGTTCCAATTTAGTCTAAAGAAGTATTCAATCAGGATACTTCCTACCCTATGACATACTTGCTATACCTATACTCAAGTATACTTAGATAAACTTCAAGTTTAGTACTTTTTTTCAATCTGATGGTTGGTCACATGATAACACAGGAGAGTCGTTTCACTTCATTATATTTAGAGCCTTCAGATACTATAATGTATTCAAATAATAATTGGTTCCTTAAGGAACCTGGGGCCTTGACTGTCGTGTCAAATGGGAACCCGGTTTCCGTCCCAGAGGATCATGGGAATCTTTGCCTCTCCCATCTTTCAGAATCCAGGTTACTAATGTTCACAGAAACACGCTGAGGATTGCAAACAGTCGTTCAGACTGAGGTCAGGATTTGAGCCATGATGCCCCCTGTTCCATTGTAGATCTGCGGCTGTTCTTCCAAGCCTTAGAAGTTTGGCCTGCAGCATACCTATAGAATATATATACATATAGGTTGACTGAGCGGTCTACCACCTTGACATTTCGTGGGGGTCACCTGCTTTTTGCCTGCACAAAGCCCGTTTCCACCCCTGTAGACACAAGCTTCCTGCTGATCTGCAGCTGGTGGGTACCGAATGTAAAAAAACAGATTTTCTCATCCGTCTGTGTCCAGTTCCTCTGCCGGATCCAGAGACCCTCCAGCAGCTTCAGATTTCCATCGTCCCTCAGAGGGACTGCAGAAAGACGTATCCTTGGCTGACGGAAGACATGCTGTGTGCCGGCAGCCCGGCTGGAGGGAAGGACGCCTGCAAAGTTAGTTTTCTGAACACAAACATGCTCCTCTATTACCCATCATTCACTAGATGCTTTGATCAGTATGTGAAACCTGATCAAAGACAATCAAAGAACTAGAATGAATAGTAAAGCCGATTTACCTCCTGCTCTCTCTAACTCGGTGAAAGCTTTTGTCCACGACCCCGCTCCAGTTTCTGGTCGGATCAGCTGGTTCCCGCTCTGATGAAGCAGCATCTGACCTGTGTCCCCCCTGCAGGGGGACTATGGCGGCCCGCTGGTGTGCCGTACGCCCCGGGGCTTTGTGCAGGTGGGAATCATGAGTTCCGGCAGTCCTGATGGGTGTGGCCTGCCGGGCCGCCCTGGCGTCTACACCCGGGTGTCCTCCTACCTGACCTTCATCAACAGCAACATCAACCGTGGTGGAAAGGCCTGAACCTCTGGACGTCCTGCAAGTTTCCTGCTTCCTCACCTGAGGAAACACCTGCAGCTCCTCTTCCTCATTCATCAACTTTGATATCATTAAAGATTTTAAGCATCGTTTGTTGTATTCTTTCCAGAAATGTTAAAACAGATTTTCTATCAACAGACTTCATCTGAACGTCTGAGTTTAAGCGACTCTTCTAGAACTTTGACCTGTAAAAGCTAGAGCAGTATGTTAGGTCACACAGTTTCCTAAATCTTCCTCAGTCAGCTCTGTCAGAACAAAGGAAGAGTTTGGGAACAGCAGCAGCTCAGCCTCCAAGTGGTCGACCACTAACCTGATGGGGAGGGGTCAGAGGATGCTGAAGGTCAAAGAGGTCACCCACTTTCTGCAGTCAGTTGCTGCAGAGCTCCAGACGTCATGTGACCTTCAGATTACAAGTCCAGCTTCATGGAACTGGTTTCCATGGCGAGCAGCTGCATCCATCCACACATCACCAAGTGAATGCAAAGCGTGGATGCAGCGGTGGAAAGCACGCCGCCACTGGACGCCAGAGCCGTGAGACGCCTTCTCTGGAGAGATGGATCACATTTTTCCATCTGGAAATCTGATGGACCAGTCTGGGTTGGAGGTTGCCAGGACAACGGTACATTTGGGACGCCATTGTGCCGAGTGTAAAGTTTGGTGGAGGAGGTATTATGGTGTGGGCTTGACCCCTTAGTTCCAGTGAAAGGAACTCTGAATGCTTCAGGACACCAAAACATTCCGGACAATTCCATGATCCCAACCTGGAGGGAACAGTTTGGAGCCCCTTCCTCTTCCACCATGACTGAGCAGCAGTGACCAAAGGTCAAAGGTCCATGAAGACATGGAGGACAGAGTCTGATGATGAACTGGACAGAGTCCTGACCTGAACCCCATAGAAGACCTTTGGGAGGAGTTAGAGCAGAGACTGATCCAGGCCTTCTCCACCAACATCAGTGTGTGACCTCACCAATGACCTTCTGGAGGAACGGCCCAGGATTCCTAGAAACAGTCCTGAACCTTGAGGACAGCCTTTCTAGAAGAGTTGGGGCTGGAATCCCTGCTAAAGGTGGAGCCATATCATACTGAACTCTGTGGGTTAGGAAGGGGACGACACCAGAGGTCATCTGTGGGTCAAGGCAGGCGAGAAAATACTTTTGGGAATATGGTGTATGTGGTGCTTCTGATTCTTCCTTTAGCTTAATGTAGAGAAATGCTTCAGAGGCCAACGTTAGGATTTTATTTGACAAACGATGTGTAAATGTCCGTTATTAAGTCTCTGAGGTTTATTATTTATGCCTTTATTTATTATTAATGCTGTGAGTCACCGTCTCAGCTGGCATGACCTCCTTTGACCTTCTGAAGGAACATCGTTTATGCGTCGTCATTTTTGTCTGAAAACAAGCCGGTGATGGTATGGAGCCCTGTAACTTTAGTCAACGCTGTCATCTTTAATGAAATATTGCTCTGTTTGAACAAAATCACGTGTTGCCTTTGGAAGTTTTTCTTTTCCTCAGGAAGAGACGCACCAACCACAGTCCAGTTCTCTGTGACCTTGTGACCTTTCAGAGCAGCTTCATCATCAAATCGTTCTCAGACTTGTTTGGCATCTGTGGCCTTCAGAACCGTCATCCACGAGTGTCAGGTCTGCATGACGAGGCGATGCATCAAATGAACCTCTGCACAATCCAGAACCACAAGAGGTCAGCAGGAAGAAGATTTATTTCAAAATAAAAGCCTCTGGCTGTCAAAAAAATGACTGAACTGAAAATAAAGACCAATAAAAAAAAATTCTGACCTTTAAGGGTTTTTCTGAGTTAATTAAACAAGCCCCGTCAAAATAAAAGCTGTTTGTTGTAGGAAGTAATTTCAAAGTAAAGTTGCAAGGTCTCCTTTGAAAACCTTCCATAATTGTGACTAAAGTAACTTTTGCATAAATATTATCTCAAAATATTGTATAAAAAGTGACTGCTGAAATAACTTGAACTTGTCTTTTGAGGCACTAACAGCTCACGGCCACACAGACAGTTCCTATCAGCAGAGTGGCCTGAACTGAAGTCTGTCTGCTCCCGTCCTCCACTGCCGCTTTCACAGGTTTGGACCAATGCAGCAGGCGGACGCAAGCGGACGCAGGCGGACGCAGGCGAACGCAGGCGGACGCAGGCGGACGCAGGCGAACGCAGGCGGACGCAGGCGAACGCAGGCGTGGCGCTCACAGCAGCAGGTGGCGCTCCGGTTGCTCCTGAAACGTTGGGCTCAACTCTGCGTCAGGCGGCGCTGAGCAGCTCCTCTTCTCCGTTTGCTCGCCATCGTTCCGTCCACTTTCTTCCGCTCGCCGCTTCTCTGCCTTGGTTTTGAACCGGAGTCCATGGCCTGCAGAGCAGAGAGAAGAGTCTTTTCTATCCATTCTATTCTTGCTTTCTAGAGTTAAATCCTGATAATCTGCCACCTTTGGAAACGTTCTGACAACCTTCCAGTTTGCTTGAATATTTAACTTTACAACAGTTTTTTGTGGCAGTGCTTTTCATCTGTTTAGTTCAACCCCAGCTGCTTATTTAACACATATTCTTTCATTACATTCCACATTATTTACACAATAAACCTTAAACTACACAATGACGGAGTTCAGACCAACACATTTTGTTTAGTTTAAAAAAACACTTTTGTATTTTATGACAAAGATTAAAAGTGTAAAACAAAATTAAAATGCATGAATACATCTCCCAAATATCTAAACCATGTCAAATCAAAATGAAAAATGACAGAAAAACAGGCGAAACTCCTCTAAACTATTTATCTACCAAGTATTTCTTCTCAGGAGTTTTAGAATTCAGCGTCATAACAGCCAACAACACTTTAGTAGAACTTTGACCCGTGTCGACCCGTAGGACTGGCTGAACAGACGCGTTCAGAAACTGGACTTTTCTCAGCAGACAAGCAGCCGTTTGGACCTTAAATGCAGTCGAGCGGCAAACGGCAGAAGAACCCAAACCCGGTAGGAACTGGAGCTCCGGCACTGAAGTCCAGCTCACACAGAACTCACTTGGACAGTCGGCCACTTCTTTGAAAGCCTTCTTCTTGCAGCATCCTCGACACAGATTGAAGACGCATTTATTTCCCTGCAGAGCAAAAGCAGAAAGTTTCACATGAAAACGCAGAACCGGTTCTGGTCCTCAGTGTGAACAAAGCTCCTGATGGGGTTCTAAAAAGGAAATGAAGGACTCTGGCGTGTTCAGGGCCGAGGCGTGTTCAGGGTTGTGGCGTGTTCATGGTTGAGGCGTGTCCAGGATTGAGGCGTGTTCATGGTTGTGGCGTGTTCATGGTTGTGGCGTGTCCAGGGCTGTGGCGTGTTCAGGGCCGTGGGGTGTTCAGGGCCGTGGGGTGTTCATGGTTGTGGCGTGTCCAGGGTTGTGGCGTGTTCATGGTTGTGGCGTGTCCAGGGCCGTGTCATGTTCAGGGCTGAAGCATGTTAAGGGTTGAGGCGTGTTCAGGGCTGTGGCGTGTTCATGGTTGAGGCGTGTCCAGGATTGAGGCGTGTCCTGCAGCCTATGAGCTTCCAGACGAGGTAAGGCTTGGGGTGAAGCTGGAGGCGGGAACTCAGGCTGATGGCTCAACAAACCTCAGACGTGTTTGGAAGGCCAGGAGAAGCAGGTCAGAGGGAGAACATGAGGCTCTGAAAACCGTTTGTCTGTCAGCAGCAGTTGGTAAACTGAACACGGAAACATGACGTTTGGTTCCAGACGCACTCTAGAAGCTGTAAAGATTTTCTACCGACAAATAGACACAAAGAAGACAGAAAAACAAGAAGCTCCGAAGAAGAGGCTCTGGAGGGGCTGGAACTCCTCACCTTGGGGTTTCCACACTGCTCACATTTGAGGTATTTGGCTGCAGAGACACAGAAGAAGCGTCACCACCAGAGCTGCAGCTGGAGCGGTTCTAGAGGAGGAAAGCTCACGTTTCTGATCCAGGCTAAAGTTCTTCTTGGGGTTCCGGGATCTTTTCTTCTGCTTGTTTTTGGAGAGAGTTTGGCCCGTCCCGTCCAAGTCCTCCAGCGTCCTCTTCTTACAGGCCGCGGCCTTCACCTCTGAGGATCCGTTGGTGAGCGGCGGCTTCGGCCTGAAAACGCACAACAACAAGGACACAGGGTCACAACCCTGAAACAAGAGGGGATAACTGTGTGTGTGTGTGTGTGTGCATCTGTGTTCCTGTGTGTGTGCATCTGTGTGTGTATTTGAGGTTGTGTTTCTGTGCGTGTCTTACAGTGTGTGTGTGTGTGTCTTTAATGTGTGTCGGCGCAGCAAAAGGCACAGAGACTCACTCAGGTCTAACATACGGTTGGCAGATCCAGTGAGGGAGGGGCAGGGTGCTCTCGCTTAGCTCCGCCCCCTTTCCTTTCGCCCTCTCCTCCTGTGTGAACACAAAGAGAACGCTGACAGACAGAAAAACGCACACATGCCCCCACCATCAGAGACATGCCGTCATGTGATCCAACAGGGCCGACCCGGCGCTCTTTTCTTTGGTTTCCTGTCATGAACAGATGAGTTGTGTCCGAAATCCTTCACGACGACTAAAACTTCGATTAAAACTACGATTAAAACTTTTTGGCATTTTTTGGAAATTGGCCCTAAACTGCCCGGGTCTGATATTGCTCGCCATATTTGTTGCAGAGCCAACATTAGGTTGGGGTCGGCCTTCACTTCTCGTAAGACCGGTTAAAAATGCAAATCAATGGAGCCGCTGCACTTCACTCTGTAACCACTAGGTGTCTTGTTGTCCATCTTTTCAGTGCACTGAAATCCACAGCATAAAACTTTGAAGCTTCAGTCGTCTGTGTGAGGACTAAGAAAACCTTCTGTATTTTGGATTACAATGCCGCTGGGGGCGTGGCCTCTACCCTGACATGTGACCATTCTCCACAGATTCAAAGTGTGTTTGTTCACAAACTTCACCAAGTGGAGAAACGTCTCAAGTTAGAAGATTTTAGAGCAGTTGCTAGGACTCCACTTCAAGACATACAGTGAAAAGCTTCAGCCTATCACAAACCAGCAGGTCACATGACCGTCTCTTTACTGCGTACCTGGCAGCGCCGCCTCAGCTGGCTGCTGACATCCGCCAGCGCCTGCAGGGTCTTCACTTTGGCCAGCTCCTCCCTCAGGTCCTGATGGATCTGCAGCCTGCAGACACAGCAGCTGATTGAAGGGCCTCCATGGAAAGTTATGAGCTTTATAGTTTATTATAACAGAAACCGGAAACATCTCAAAGCAGTTTTTTTCCTCTAGAAACCTGATCTGAGCACCAGCCCCTCCCAATCCAAAGAAATAAATGGGTTCAGACATAGTGACATCACAAAGTGAGGAATCGCCCCTTCCAGGAAGAGCCTGCACTGCCAGCCCCGCCCCCAGGCTAACAGACACGCCCACCTTCTCTGTAGAGCTAGCGGTGATCGGCTAAACGCTTCCCTTCTATTTAAACAATCTGAACATCCATCTTTACCAAAGTTTAGAGGTTTGATTGTCTTTGAGAGAAACTCAGACGCGATGCTGAGGCCGACTATAGGATGATGTCATGAAATGGGCGACACCCACAAGGAGAGAAAGGCGGAGCCTCAGAGATCGAGTCGACCCTTTAAAGACCCCATGACAACTTTTTAAAATAAAACTTTCCCAGTTTAATTATGATTATGTTTTTAACCAAAATCCCAAAACTTTAATGTCTTGAAAAGCCACTGTTTCCAGAATCTGCTCTATGTGGGCGTGGCCATTGGTGATGAGCTGAGTAGCTCCGCCCTTGGTCCCGCTTTTCTGCAAGCTGCATCTAGCATGAATGGAGAGCTTGAGACAAGGGGGGGCTTTACCCCTTTAGCAGATCGTTGAATTACTTTCACAGCAAATGATGTGAAAAGCCAGAAAGTGGGAGCTCAAAGGAGGCTCCTGCTTTGATCAGACAGCAAACATACGTGTGGTGCCACAGCTTGAAGAGGTGCGCTCTCACGTAGGACAGGGAGCAGGGGGGGTGCCGCTGCACCACCTCCAGGTACTCGTCGGCCATCTCCCACACGGGGGGGCTGCGGCCCTCGAACAGGGCTGGGTTGTGCAGGTTCCCCTCTGGAAAAACAGCGGAGCAGCGGTGAGGGGGGGCCCGCCCTTGGGCGCTCAGGATGGGGGGGGCTACCTGCGCTCATGACTCCCTGCACCCCCGTCTCCTGGATGCAGCGCTCCACGTCCCCCAGGTGCTGGATGTTGCCGTTGGCGAACACAGGAATGTTTACCGCCTTCCTGCAAATGCAGACCACCAATCAACACAGAAACCGGGGGGGGGGGGGAGAACCTGCCGGGCTAGAATGGGAACGCGATGGACGACACGCGCAGCTTTGAAGCTACGCCTGTGACGCGTGTTCAAGAACATGCTAAACACGCATTCCTGAAGGAGTCCCTAAGCTGGGAGAAGGTTCTGCTGGAGGAACGGCGTCCGTCTCTGCATGAGGCCCTGACATCATCACAGGAGGATCTGCAGCCCGACTCAGCGTCTCCTGCTGTCACTGCTGCAGACAGACTCAGCCAGAACGCCGCATTCACGTGTAAAACCAAAGTTCTGCACGACCAGGGCAGCCACAACAGGTCCGGAAAGGGGCGGAGTCTGTCTGGAAAACTGACAGGAAGTCAGAAAGATCTACAAAGTCTGTTCTCCAGCGCCGCTGAAAATTGTAGCATTTTTCTGACCATGGAGGACATTTAGAAAGAGGCCGTGGATCGCTCTGATGCCGCTCGCCATTTTTGTTGCATCGCAACGTTAGGTTGGGGTTGTGAGGGGCTTTAAGCTAACGGGAGAGACTGTAAATGGAGAGCTCTCAGTAATAGATGACAGGAAGGGGGTCAGGGTTCCACGGCCCCGCCCACAACTCAGAGGTGAACTTCTGATGCCGCTCTGCAGAAACTATGTCCCAGAAAACAACACAGGTTCTGGATTTTGGCTAAAAACCACATCAAAGGACCTCAAAACACCTCAGGGAAGGCCTTGACAGGAGATCAAAAGATGGTGCGAGTGGGACTTTGGAGGCGTGTCCAGCTGCTGACGAGGCAGACGTCTGCTCAGAGCTGCTGACGAGGCAGACGTCTGCTCAGAGCTGCTGACGAGAGGCAGACGTCTGCGCAGAGCTGCTGCGCAGACACAACCTTCATTTTACAGGAGCTCCAGCCACATTAGAGCAGAACAGACTCACCGCACGGCCTTGATGTGTTCCCAGCTCGCAACGCCTGTCATGGGGCCTTTCTGGTCTTTGGTCCGGCCGTGTACGGTCAGCAGCTGAGGGTGGAGAGCGCAGGAGACGGCGTTCCAGACTTCCTGTTTGAATTGCTGACAGGTTTCGTGTTAATGGTACCTGACATCCAGCCTTCTCCAGCATCTGGGCGTATCGCACCGTCCTCTCCACGTCCTCGAAGACACGGATCTTACACGTGACCGGCACCGACAGCTTCTCATGGGCTAACCTGACTGGCAGAAAGACAGAACAGCAGGTGACAAAGAGCCCGAACCATGAAGCACAGCAGGAAACGGGATGGACAGTTTCCCCTCAGGACGTTCTAAACATGATCTCAGTCTTTGCACCCAAACGGACCCCAGAGTCCAGGAAAGCAAAAGGTCTTTGGTGCTGCTGGAGTTTTGTGAACCAATGCTAGAGCTGCAACAGAAACTTCCGCAGATCTCACATGGTTGGGTACCACTCCTGTCTGTTTCCACGGCAACAGCAGATGCTTTAATAAGCAGAGGCAGACAGGCTGTTCCTCCTGCTGCTTCAGGGAAGGTGATGACTTCAAACTATAAATGTTATGACATCAGCTGGTTTGGTGGCTGGTTTTTAAAAGAAAGAAACCCCCCCCTCCTCCTCCCTGTACTGGTGTTGTGGGTCAGACTTACTCATCCTCTCCAGCAGGTCCCACTCATCCTGCAGGAAAACCCCGTAGTGTCCTGGAACACAGACGTGCAGCAGCTCTGATGTAATTCATGCTTTCTGAGGGGAAGTGATGGGTCAGGATGGGGGGGGGGGTAAATGGGCGTGCACCTCTCTTGGCGATCATCTGCGGACAGCCCAGGTTCAGGTCCACGGCGTCGCAGTAATCCTGGGCCAGCAGAGCCGCCTGAACAAACACTTCTGGATCGTTGGCGCAGAACTGCAAAGACAAGGCGTCACGCATGGCTGCGGCAGACGGCGTCCCAGCATGCACCTGTGCGCCCCCCACCTGTGTGATCAGAGGCCGGTCCTCCTCGCAGACCTCGCTGTACAGGTTCTCCCTCCTGTAGTTGGCGTCTCGGACAAACACCTGAGCGTGAAACATGGGGGTGTAACACAGCTGAGCGCCGTGTCTGCGGCTGAGCAGGCGCCACGCCAGCTCGCTCTGGTCCACCATGGGCGCCACCACGAAACGCGCTCCCTTCAGCGTCGTCCTCCAGAAGTCGAAGCCCTGCAGCTTAGCCATGGCACCGGACGTCAGCCGGCTGGAGGAGGAGGAAGATGTACCAGGGTCAACACCTGAGACTGGAGGAGGTGCCTGTGTGTGCACGAGAGTGCATAAGTGTGCACGTGATGTGAGCATGGGAGTGCACGTGTGTGCACGAGACTCTGGAGGACGTCCCTCTTTGCTGCAGGTTGTGGCGCTGAGCGCAGAGGTTGCATGTCAGGATGGCTAGCGTTGCAGACAGACGTGTTCTGCTGCGCAGACAGACGTGTTCTGCTGCGCAGACAGACGTGTTCTGCTGCGCAGACAGACGTGTTCTGCTGCGCAGACAGAATTACGCTCTGCAGGAACTGTGGTTCCTGTAGTTCTAACTTTGAAATAGACTGAAAACCCGTTAGACTTCCCGTAGACCAGCATCTGAATTAAAGCCGTTCTCTCTCTGCTTCATCTTTCAGATTCTCAGAACAGAAAAACAGCAAAGACCTTCAGGAACCTCTGAGGCAGAACTCTGCAGAACCACAACAAAAGCCTGAAGAACCAGAACACACAGGAGAACCGGACCTCTGACGGAACAGAGGAGAACCAGATTCTGACTGGACTCAAGCCCACCCCCTCTTCCAGCAGGAGGCCGACCCACAGGGGTCCAGAACTCCCGCGAGGTGGACGCTCTGCTCATGCGCCATGACCTCAACACCCGAGGGTCACCTGCAGCACCTCCAAGTCATCTGAAGTTCTACGGTAGGAACCCACAGTGACGTCACCTGCCACAGTAAACACGCGCCCGTCCCTGACTGCGCGCAGGTAAACCGTCACCATGGAGACAGAACACGGACCACAAAGTCAGACGGGTCCAGACGAAACCTGCTCTGTCCGGGAGTCCCGCACGAGCGCTTACCTGTTCCGCTGCGGACACTCCACGGTCCACGCCGCACCGTCACGATGGTGTCACACTCAAATCCCGCCGGCCAGAAACTCCGCTCCCGCTTCTTCTTCTAGTGGTCATAAATGCAGATAACATCTTTAACGCTGCGGTGGCGCCCTCTAGTGGTTAGTCCTGTAGGTGTTACTGCAGACATTTCCGCGATTAGAAACGATTATAATGACAAGAAAACTGCATCATCCAAATAATTACGTTCTAATTAATCAATAAATAAAAATCTGGAACAGATTTGATAAATGTAGGCATTTTTTAATCGTCTTTTTAATTTGTTTTTGTTGCTGAATTTGTTTGAAATAAAAAAAAATCAAATTAAATCAAATTTGAATAAGATATTTTAGGACACTAATAACCCTTTGACACTTAGTAGTCTGGGACATTTTCCAAAGGAAATTCTACTTTTTTTCTATATCCCTTGTGCTATCCTAGGCACTTTAACATTAGGAGTGGGGTCATCTAGACCCTCACCCTACAGGATAGCACAAGGGTTAAATACTTATTCTTCAGTCCTTTTTTTAATGTGTGATATCAATCCTTTTTTTAGTACATCCAGCTGCTTTTTTTTTACAGACATATTTTTTTAAATATATTACACATTTATTCCACAAAGAACCCGAAACTGTCTGAAAAACTCAATTCCGAGTACTGTTGTCCATTTAGTCATTTTCTTACTGTATGTTGCTTTATAACTAAAGATTAAACATGTATAGACAAAATAGAAATATATAAATCCACAAACAGAGTAGAGACGAGGTCAAAACGTTTCACAATCTTATTTTCAAAGCCAAGTCACTGATGAGTTCAGGGACCGTGAATGACACGGGAAAGACCGGCATCTGCTGGATGGTTTCAGACGTTTGACGGATTCATCGTCTCAGTTTTCAAACAGTCAGGATTTCTAAAGTGTTGAAAGTTTGTTCCTCATGAGTTTTCCAAACATTTATCTGTGTTTTTAATTATTATTTTTAGATGTTTAAGCAACAGAACAGGACACTCTCCAAGAACAGTTACTTTAGGACTGGATTCTCACGCTTTCACTGAGCGGTTCTGGTTCTGGTTCTGGTTCTGGTCAGGTGCTGTGAAGCCTCAACCAGGTTCAATCTGAGCGCCTTGCTGTTCCTCCCCAGCAGGAGTCCAGAGCGGTCGCTTCTGACCCCTTACGGGTTTGCTGGGGTGTTTTATTCCCGGGCTTCCTCCTTTGACCCCCACCGTCTTTGTCGTTGGGACATCTTCAGATTCAGACTGGCGTTACCGTCTGGGATTCAATGATTTGGTTTTTTTTTGCAGTTCAGTCAGGATTGTTTTAGTGAACGTCGAGCTGAAAGGATTTTATCGTTTTATTGCTGTTTTTATGTTTATATCTGTTTTAAACCTCTAGGAGGCTCAGACAGCTCCGCTCCAAAACTGCCCGGTACCAGAAGTCATTCATCCCCAATTCAATAACCCTGTACAACAACTCACAATGCAAAAGATAACCTTTGCACATTTGTTTATTATCTCTTTATTTAGTTGTTTTCTATTTTGCACATTTCTTTTGCACATCTTTTTACCTGCACTGTTCTGTAAATAGCTTTTTAAATTATAATACCTTGATGTCTCTATTTATGCTACATTTTCTTGTTTTTGCTTTTTTACTTAATTCTAAGTCTTTTCTTCCCCCTCTGCTGTCAGTTGCTATGGTGACAAACAAATGTCCCACGTGTGGGATCAATAAAGTATCTCTGATTCTGTTCAACTTTGTGTTCTTTCTGCCGTTTCTTCAGCTTAAACGTTTGTTTTCTTCGTCTGGTGTTGAACATAACTCAATAAATGGTTCCGGTTTTATCTGCAGGCCTCCTCGATGGAAAGAAACACGGTTTAAAAAAAGTTCCTTGACTTGAATCTGTCTGTGAACTTCAGAAAGGAATTCTCATGAATCCACAGAAACTTAAGAGACTAAATATGATCATTTTTAATATAGTTTCAGTAAAACAGACGTACAGACAACACTGGACACTGAGGCAGCGACATTCACCCTCCTCCTCCTCACTCTTCATCACTGAGGGGAAAGCAGCATTTCTTGGGGACAAACGACGACACCGGAGTGAAGAAGCACGAGACAAACGTCGCCCCCCGTTCAGGACTCCCACAGCAGGGGGAGGGGGCAGCACTGCCCCCCCCTCCACACACACACACACACACAGACAGCTGTGACACAGACATGTGAGCGAGACGCCACAGAAGAAACACAACAGAAACACACTTCTGGCTCCATCAAAGCTATTTGCTACGACGAACAGCGAAAGCAGCGCGTGGGTTCTTTCAGGACCGAAATGACTTTCCCATGAGCCTTTGTGCTCTGTGGATGCGTCCCACCCGCCCCCAAACCTCCGGCTGATCCGCTTCCATCCCCAGAAAAGGTGACGGGAGGCAGAAAGGGCTCATGAGGGTTTGTGAAAAGGGTGAGTTGGGCGGCTTTTGGTCTTCATCTGAGAGGGCCGAGGGGGGGGTCACACAAAGTTGTGTTTTGCAGCTCGGGGAGTTCCTGCTTCTGTTGCCATGGGAACAACCTCCGGACATCAACAACAACAACAACAAAAGGTGGGTCCAGGAGAAGATGCGGCTGCGGTCTTCAGGTCTTATTGACTCTGTTTGGGACGTCCCGCCGCTGTCGGCCCCCTCCAGAGTTTTGGTCTCCGTCAGTAAAGGGTTAAATAAAACTAAAAGCTATTGCTAAAACCTCTCCGCCGACTCCTCCAGGCTATTGAATCAGTGCAAACGGTGTCCCGATGTGATGAACTAACAGTAGGAACAGGATGTGGTCCCACTGGTCCCTCGGAGGTCTTGGCGATGGCGCCACACGGCGGTTCTGCAGTGACTTCAGGCACAAACTTCAGTAACGAAGGTCTGACCGGCATTGGCTTGGGGATGTTGCAAAGGCAGTGGCTTCAATCCCTCCCCACCAAAAACACAGAACAACACCTGGAATAAACATGGAATTATACGGAAAGCATTTCAGCTGGGATGGCGGCGGTTAAGCCCCTCCCTATTCCGCCTCACAGGCACGTTTCAGGACTGGCCGCCATGCTGCCGTTCGGCTGGGGTTCTTTGAGGAACCTCTCCACTTCCTGTGAGTTCACCATCACGCTCGTTGGCCTGACCTCCTCCATCCTCTCAGCCCCTATCTCCTCCTCCTCCTCCTCCTCGCCTTCATCCCCCTCCCCACTCCTGCTGCAGGCGTTTGCTTCGGAGTCGTCTGTCACTGCGTTGCCCTCCGGCTTGACTTCCGGCGCTATCTTGATGAACAGGAAGTTACAGGTGGCCAAAACCACCGCTGAGAGCACGACCTCACATCCTGCCAGCAGGAAGATGGTCATGTAGTTGTGTGTGGCGTCGAGCAGCCGACCTGCGACAGCAAAGAGAAGCAGGAAAGCCGTCAGCGACCGAGATGAAGGCTGCGCTGGAGCCGGACGGTCATCAGACTCACATAAATAGAAGCTGATGACCTGAAAATGTTAGTTAACCGCTCCCGATTCACAGCAATCTGAATAAAAAATACTCAGAAAGGCAAATTTAATCTTAATTTTCATTGTAAATATTCTCCACCTTCATAAGAAGGAAATGTTAAAAACAAAACTTTAAATGACATGTACCAGTGTCCTAACATCAGGTGAAGGAACGGCAGCTTGAGCGGTAGCCGTCGTTAAAGCCAGCTGGCATTCTTGCACCCACCTGCACCCGGCGGCCCCACCAGCACAGCAATAGCTTCCATTAACAGGACCAGGCCGATGGCGCTGGAGAACTTCTCCGTCCCCACTATGGTCATCAGAACCTCAAACTGCAGCGCCCCCACCATTCCATAGGAGATACCGAAGAAGATGCAGAAGACCACCAGGGACGGGTAGTCTTTGGACTGGAAAGAAGGGAGGTGTTAGAGCCCAAAGGCCCTGCAGACCAGCTCTGGACGAACATGCACTCACCTGTGAGCCAATGAGGTCGGTGATTCCATTGAAGAGCATGGCAAAGCTGAAGAGGTAGACGCAACGCGGCCGAACCCATTTCAGCCCAGCGATCACGCCACACGTGGGCCGCGCAAACATGTCAACGAAGCCCAGGATGGTGAGCAGCAGCGCCGACTTGGTGTCTTCGTTCCCCAGCTCCTTGGCGTAGCTAACAACAAACACCGGGGGCACGAAGAGGCCGAGCACCATGATGGACGCTGCTACGGTGTAGATGACAAAGCCGCAGTCTTTGAACACAGAGAAGTCCAGAAGCTTGGGTTTGGCTTTCATCTTCTCCTCCTCTGGGCTCTGCTCTTTGTTGTGGTCTTGTTTCTTGACCTTCTTGGGGTCAACCAAAGGCTTCATGAGGGCTCCACAAACACAGCAGTTTAACAGGATGCCACCCAAGATGAGGAAGCCCCCCCTCCACCCGTAGTGGTACTGCAGGACCTGGCCCAGCGGAGACAGGCAGCACAGCGCCACGGGGCTCCCAGCCGCTGAAAGGCCGTTGGCCAACGGCCGCTTCTCACTGAAGTACCGGTTCAGCATGATGAGAGACGGCTGAAAGTTCAGGGCCAACCCCAGACCTGCAGGAGGAACCACAGCCGGTTGTCTATGTGGCACAAAAGCATTTCCAGCAACATCAAACATGTTAAAAGAAAAGACTGCTAGATGAGCAAATGAGCAAGGTGGGATTGGAGAGAGTCTAACCTCTGAGCTGCAGCGGCTCACGCCTGCTCTCTGTGGCAAACATGCTGATACTGACATGTTTGAAACCAGAAGCAGAGACGCTGCTGACGAAAACGATCGAACTGACAGAACCAGGAGGGCTGGTTTTTACCAAAACCCTGGCAGAACATGTTGTCCTCAGTTCATGAGTTCAAGCTCAAGAAAACTAGAGTTTTGGGGCAGAACATCGACCCAAAAACTCCAACAAAACAATGAACACGAAGGATCTGGAGTCTGTCCTACAGTGTGACAGATGCACCTGCTTCATGTTTGAAATGGTTCTAGAAAATTGATTGAGTCAAGTTTCAAAAGATTCTGCTTGAACCCTTTGCTTAGAAATGCCCCCCAGTGTTGATGTGGTTAGGGTTGGGTTTGGGGTTAGGGTGGTACTGCTGGGGTTAGGGGTTGGGGTTGGGGTTAGGGTGGTACTGCTGGGGTTAGGGGTTGGGGTTAGGGTTAGGTTGGGTTGGTCCCTGGAATCACAGAGCAGACCAACCTGTAATGACTCCGGTTGTGAGGTAGATGTGGATGATGCTGGTGGCGAAGGAGCTCAGGATCATTCCTAAAGACGCAAAGAGGCCGCCCACCATCATGACAGGCCGACAGCCAAAGCGGTTCACCAATATGCTGCACAAAGGACCTGCAGAGAGCAAGCGATGAGGCATGGTAAAAACATTCTAGGTTCCTTCACTTTTCTTCTCCTCTCTGCTGAAAAACAAACCTTCCTTCTCCTTCTTCCACCAGCAGTAGTCCGGTTTCTACTGTCACCCAGCAGGTGAGTCCCTGTTAATGTGAGCCATGACTGATCCAGCATGAAAGTTCTGTTTGTAATTCACACAACGGGTTTGTCTTTGGCGTTGAGTTGGGGTCGGTTCCTGACACAACCCTCTGCATTTACTCCGGCTTGGAACCAGCACCCAAACAACTGGATTGTGCCTCTTTGTGGTTGTGTTGTCAAATATGCAGGAACTATTGTTTTTAAATGTATTGGATAATGTTCCTGGAAAAAACCATACGCTGTTGTGTTTCTGTGTCTCCTATAGTGATAAAGATTGGAGACCCATCATCATCATCATCATCATCATCAGCTGTTCATTGGTATTATTAGCATTTGGTATTTTGTTACTCAAATATCTCTCTTGTCAACATTTAGCTTCCCAGGCGGGTTGCTGGGACATTCCTCTTACTCTTTGATAGGAATGAAGTCGCTGGAACCACTGGGACGCTACTCTCCCTGCATGTTCCCAGGAAGACGTTCGAACCCTCCCTCATGTCCTAGGCGGGCGGGTGGCCGGCCACTGTCTGTTTGGGGAATATTTTTCATTTGATTTAGCAGAAAAGGGGACAGTCATGGAACGCCGTGTGTTTGATGCTGACTCCCTTGTTTGGTGGTATTTTAAAGTACTTTTGTGGAAAAATTAAAGTTAACTCTACGGTGAGTTCTACATTATTATGCAAATTGTATTTAAGTGTCAAAAATAAAATTCTTTGTTTTTCAGTTAAACTCATTTTGTGTCTCTGGGCTCTTTAGACCACGAACACCAATCTACGACAGCAGTGATCATGAATTTACAAAGCAGAAAGCACAGATTTAAAGCTGCTACTGTGTCTGGAGTCCTACCAACATTGAGGAGTAGAATCCTCCAGAGGCTTGCAGTTCCACATAAACCTTTGAAAACGACCCTCATAAGCAGATATGGCTGCAGTCGACCCACACTGACATGAAGACTCAGTTTCTTGTTTACTGATGAGTGTCGTACAACCCGGATGGTCCAGGTGGAGTAGTGGGTGGTTGGTGGATGGCAACCATGACCCAACAAGGCTGCGATGTCAGCAAGAGGTGGTGGAGTCATGGTTTGGGCTGGAACCATGGTGAGAGAGCTGGTCGGCTCCTTTAAGGTCCCTTAAGGTGTGAAAATGACCTCTGAAAAGTAGGAGGAGCTTCTGATTGACCACTTTCTTCCATGGGACATAAAGAAAAACCATGTTTTCTGTAAGAAAATCATCTTCATGCAGAGATACCTCTGCATCATTTATCAGCTGATGGTGAGGCCCCCATCCTCCCCCTGATGGTGAGGCCCCCATCCTCCCCCTGATGGTGTGACTCCCATCCTCCCCCTGATGGTGAGGTCCCCATCCTCCCCCTGATGGTGTATCCCCCATCCCCCCCCAGATGGTGGGGCCCCATCCTCCCCCTGATGGTGGGGCCCCCATCCTCCCTCTGGAGCATCCCATAAGCCACTTGTGTCAGGATTGGACGGCTTGAACTTGCTCCTCCAGAAGTTTCTTCTCTTCTGGCCTCAGGAGTGTGGTCTTCCTGTTGTGACCTCAAAAAAGAAAACTCTGCCCCCCTGCCCGGCGCGCCCCTGAGCAATCCTTCATTTCCATAGAACAGGTCCACGATGCAGACGTAAACTCTTTGACTGAAACGTTTTCTCCTTCAATAGTCGGACAAATGGATGGACTCATTGTAAAGAAAGACACGCCCACCCTCAGATTTATGGACACGCGTTTCCAGGGAAGGTCCGCCAGTGACTGTGATATCTGAGGGAAACATTCCAGCTGTACAGAATAAAAGCAGAGCCAAAGACAAATGAAGGTGTTGTGGCTTTTACACCCAGAAAGAAGCAGGAATTGAACCACGAGTCTGTGGATCAGCCAGAAAGAGCTTTTCCTCTGAGGGCGTGGACGTTCACAGGTCTGCACAGCACAGCGACGGAGGAAACGCACAGGAAGGAAACTGTTCTAGACTTTAGCAGAACGGAAATGAAAGCAGTTCAGGTGAGCTAACAGCATAAATCACTCAACATTTTACTGACATTTAAAGAGACACACTTTTAACGTGTTCTTGTAGCATTTTCTCTCGATGGAGGATGTATACAAAGAAAGCTACGTTTTTCTTTATTCTAATCGCTGTGAATCAGCAGCAGATGAGAAGATTCTGTTTCAAAAAGAGCTTCTTTGTGACGCCTCCCTGCTCCACTCCATTCTGATGCATCCACTAGAAGACAAATAGATCCATGCATGTTAGATTTGTTGCAAAAGTGTGGAAAAGTTTTGTAGCTGAGAGATTCATGCCTCTGCAAACATGTTTCATGTCTGTAGGTCTGGAAAAATGTTGGTAAACGTAGTAAAAAATCTAAAAGAATTCTACAAAAAGTAGACAGGAAAAAAGGCCGGAAGATACCATCAGAATTTTCTGGAATTAAAAACAATCAACACTTAATCTTTTAGCTGCAACGTCTTAATGAAACATCAATTCCCATATTTAGGGCATCTCCCTCCATTTGTCGTCTGGTCTCCTTTGCCTAAAGTTAATAATTATTTTTCTCCTGGCATGGAAATCTTGCATCTGACCCTCTGTTCAGAGCAGCGCACTGATTGGCTGACAGTGAAAGGCTGCTGATTGGCTAATTTATTGGGAAGCCAAAGGATTGTGCTTGGAAGTTGGGTTTTGTTGTTGTATCAGTGCACGTGACGTTTCACACACAAACATCTCAGTGGACGGAAAAAAACATTTCTGCAGATGCAAAACATTTTTACAGACACACAAGTCTCTCGTTACATTTAGAAAACCTTTTTTCACACGGACAATATTTCTGCAGCAGATCTAACCTCTTCCATGAACGTTTTCCTGGTCTGAGCTGGAATCTGGATCTAAACTGGACGGACGGATCTGAAACTATTCACCGTTTTTGTTGCACTGCTTTTGTCGGGTTGGGGGTGTGAGGGGCTGTGTGCTAGCAGGAGATCCTGTAGACAGATGGGTGACGGGAAGTGGGGGCGGGGTTGCTCCGTGTCAGCAGTCCCCGCTCAGAGATGAATTTCTAACAAACTGCATCCACTAATAGCGGCACAAAGGCCACCGGGAGGCTTTAAACATGAGAACAGATGTTTGACGGCGTCATGTGTTTGAAACGGGCCGGACTCAAATTAGACGGTATCAGCCCGCTGCCGTGTTTGTTTGCAGTCATATTATCTTGTGCAGCCCATAAGCCTGCTCCCGCTGTGTAAGGTAAACACGCGGCGGCTCACCTGTGCCATAAAGCATGGCGAGCAGGATGGAGGAGATCCAGGCGGTGTCGCTGTAGCCGACCTCGAACTCCTTGGTCAGCTCTTTGAAGAACACGCTGACGGCTTTGGGGAAGGCGTAAGAGAACCCTGTGATGACGAAGCACCCAGCCAGAACCGCCCAGCCCCAGCCGCCATCCGGAGCCTTCACGCCGCCCGTATCCACGTCCACCGCAGCACCACCCATCACGCCGCACGCCTGAGACTCTGCAGACGAATTTGTGTACCTGGAAAAAGAAGCAGAAATCTACTGACTCGTGCTTTGGAACAAAAGACAAAACTGTTTTCTTTAGAACACAAATGATTGTTTTCTGTGTTTTTTTCTAGCAATTCTGTAAAAATACTGTTTGTATGAACTGAAGTTTGGACTGAATAAAAAAATGAGGCTGGATAAATGTTGAAACTTCATCCAAAGCCATTATTTATTGTTATATTTCTGTTAAGGATGTTTATTTTTCCTTTAATCAGTTAAAAAAAAAAGAATAAAACCTGAAAATTTCCTGAAATATTTTTTTATTGGCTCTAACTTTGGTGCCAATAAAACTGAGATAAGTTTGGGGATTTTGGGGGCTGATTTGGTTCCATGCGAGCTGCTTTGTCATCACGGACAGCAGACGGACAGCAGACGGACAGCAGGCGGACAGCAGACGGACAGCAGACGGACAGAAGGCGGACAGAAGGCGGACAGCAGGCGGACAGCAGACGGACGGCAGACGGACGGCAGACGGACGGCAGACGGACAGCAGACGGACAGCAGACGGACAGCAGACGGACAGCAGACGGACAGCAGACGGACAGCAGGCGGACAGCAGGCGGACAGCAGGCGGAAAGCAGACGGACAGCAGGCGGACAGCAGACAGCAGGCGGACAGCAGGCGGACAGCAGACGGACGGCAGACGGACAGCAGACGGACAGCAGACGGACAGCAGACGAACAGCAGACGGACGGCAGGCGGACGGCAGACGGACGGCAGACGGACGGCAGACGGACGGCAGACGGACAGCAGACGAACAGCAGGCAGACAGCAGACGGACAGCAGGCGGACAGCAGGTGGACAGCAGATGGACAGCAGGCGGACAGCAGACGACAGCAGACAGACAGCAGACGGACAGCAGGCGGACAGCAGGCGGACAGCAGACGACAGCAGACAGACAGCAGGTGGACAGCAGACGGACAGCAGGCGGACAGCAGACGACAGCAGACAGACAGCAGACGGACAGCAGACGGACAGCAGGCGGACAGCAGGCGGACAGCATGCGGACAGCAGTCGCACAGCAGACAGACAGCAGGCGGACAGCAGACGGACAGCAGACGGACAGCAGACGGACGGCAGACGGACAGCAGACGGACAGCAGACGGACAGCAGACGGACGGCAGGCGGACGGCAGACGGACAGCAGACGGACAGCAGACGGACAGCAGACGGACAGCAGACGGACGGCAGACGGACGGCAGACGGACAGCAGACGGACAGCAGACGAACAGCAGGCGGAGGCGCTCACCTGCTTGTGATGGTTTCCACTCACAGACTTTCACAGCAGCACATGGTGTGAAGGTCACTGCTCTGGTTTCTGTAGAATTCTGGGGTTCTGGTCGGATGAAGAATCGGACTGTAAAGAACAAAGCAGTTACTAAAAGTACAGGTGAGCCTCACCTGTGTGTTTCTTCTTTACTTTGAGTCTTTTATACACCTGGTGGGAAATTACCATTTAACAGAGTTTTTCCTGTGAAGGTGTTAGGATTTCCCACTTTAGGTTTGTTTCTTTAAACACAGTTTTTGAAGTGACATTAACTATCGTGATGGTTTCCCAGCATGCATTTCAGCTACATGGTCTCCCAGAAAACACTCCTTGGTCGTGGGCCTCTGTTTGTGGCCCCACCCTGATGATGTGAATCCTCTGCTTCTCAGCTCTGCTTATGTTTTTCTGACCCTGAGATGTATTAAGTGCATGTGTGAGAAAAGCAACCGGAGCTACAAACTGCAGGAGGAGAAACTTTTCTTCAAGAGGAAGTGGTCCCGCGCCGCCCCCGCACTGCAGCCCCCAGCTGCTTCACAGCTCTGCTGGTCGCACGTCTTCCTCTCAGTCCTGGTTGTCCGCTGTGATTTCCCCAGAAAGAACAGAGAGCTGCACCTCATGCACTGAAAATCCTCCATTTCAGACGGTTTTCTCTTCTCTCTCACTGAAGTCAGAATCTCCTCTAACAGATAAAGTCCTGCTGGTGAAAATCCAGTTAGGATCCCACTGGTGTCCACATCTTTTACGGCTGATGTCTTCCAGTTGTTCTTCCAAAAACAGAGCAGATGAAACCGAAGAATGCATCAGAATGGTGTTTTTGAGTTTTGTTGACTCTGACATTAATATTAATGCCACATTTTTGTTTAATGGTAGTGTTTTTCTATGTGAAACGTTCTGTACAGCATAAATATTTATCCAAATTATCATGAAAGAATCGGCACTTTGGAAGCAAACATGGTCCCAGCATCGTCTGGTGTCCGTCACTGAAGCCCCAAAAAAAGCACTACGGCAGTCTGAATGGGACATTTTTCAAGCAGCAAAGAGGCTTTGGAGGCTTGAAGAAAGTTTGTGGCTCAGATGAAGACCTGAAGAGGATTCGGAGCAGGTTTAAGACCCACGTTTCTCCTTCAGGGGATTCTTTGAGTCTCCAGCACCAAGGGGACGTCACTCTTGTCCGACCAGGTCTGATGAGGTCTCCCCCACCAGCAGATTCTTCTGGAGAAACGCTAAATGGCGTGTCCTCGAAGGCCGTGCACCCACGCACAAACACACAGACTCTGCTGCCCTACAGTGGCGCCATCCTGCAACCCCCAGGAGCAACGTGGGGTTCAGTGTCTTCCCCAAGGACACCTTGTAGGTGAACAAGGTGGAAACCCGACCTGCCATCCCCCAACCAGAGGCTGACCGCTCTACCTCAGCAGCAGAAACAGAAAGGTTTGTTGATTTTGTGCTGCACCTCAGAACGTGACGAACATGATGACAGATTCTCAGAAAGAACTGCTCAGGTTTCTGCTTCTCTGTTTCCATCAGCTGTGTTCAAAACTGGCAAACCGACTGGTGAATTTGATTTACTGCTCTGTAACGATGCTGAAGGGGGGGGGGGGGGGGGTTCTGCGCCCATCACTTTGGACCATTCTGGTAGATGGAAACAGCAGCCGCACATGAACACCTGAGAAAGGGGCAGACTCGTGCAGCAAGTCCGTCCCGCCTTGGTGGTTAAAAACACGCTGTATTCCAGAAAACCAGATTGGAGCAGCTGTGATGTGATGCTGCTCTGAGAGCGGGCCACTCGGGGGGGGGGGGGCTCCTGATTTACAGCCCCAGGAGAAAGCAGAAAGAATGCCCCGCAGGTTCAGGCCAGCGATCCGCCGTCTCCGGGTAACACGGTCATTCCGGGCTGACAGGGATGGGGAGGACTGTGGTTCTCAGCAGTTTACTGACGTGGCCCCCCCTGCTGCTTACGTTCACATCTCAGAACTCCTCCGGCCCGTTTGGATGTTGAAAGCAAACGGGCTTCTTTACAAAGGGGGCATTAGTCAACAGGTGTGATAGTGTGTCGCCATGGGAACCAGGGATGTAGGCCTGGGTGTAGGGTTTCCGACTGTAAAGCAGCCGGAGTGTCGGTGAATCCATCCTGTGGCCCCCCCACAGGGAAGGAGGATGCCTGGACCCCCCAGCACAGAAGGTCTCAGTTTGGACCCCTGCAGAGGGAGAGTGTCAGTGTGTGTGTGTGGGGGGGGGGGTCTGCCAGAGCGTCATGCAGCTGTGCGCACGTCCATCAGTGGGATCAATGTACAACCTGTCCTGAGTGGGGGGGTCACCCAGGCGTCAGCGTCAAACTGGACAGAACCACATTTGTATACAAACATCATAAATCTTTATTGATCCAGAAGGAAGCGGCGTCGTGGCGTGACGTTTGTTTCACATAAACGTTTACCTGATGTATGAAGACATCTTATCTTTCTGAGCCCTGGTGAATGTCCCGAACGTCAACCGGTTTAGTTTCTGATTTTAAAGAGTTAAATCCTAAAAATAAAAAAATGCTGAATTTCATAATAATAGCTTCCCGTTCAGTCCCTTTTACTTTTTAAAGTGAAAAAACACCTTCGAGAGACTCGTGATTGTTCCCACGCGGCTGCTGCAGGACGCAGGTGTGTCATAACACGCGGGATGTCAACGCGCGGAAGAAGTGACGCACCTCCAAAGCTGAGCCCGCTGCCAAAATAATTAAATAAATAAAAAATAAAAAGCTGTCGCGCGTGGATGTTAGCGTGGCCGCGAGACAGAACCGGAGGAAGTCATGACACAAACGCGGAAAACTGTTGCGTGTCTTACCGGAGGATGTTCGCGCCCGTTCCTGCCTTCTGACTCCTGCCTCCTGACTCCTGCCTCAGCACCGGAGAGCAGCTCTCCTCCGGACGTCTGCCTGCATGGAGCGGCACGCCGCGGGGTCCTAAAGCCCGCCGATTCAGGCAGCCAAACAAACGCAGATGAATTAATCCTTGTTTCTCAGGGGGGAGGTGGGGGGGGAGCAGGTTCTGGACCACTTCCCTCCACCTGCGTGTCAATGCAAATGTTGGGTGAAGTTCTGGTGGAGGTGGATGTCTGCAGCATGCAGCGCCAGAACCCTTCAGATGCACCTGAGCTGCAGGTTGAAAGGATAAAACATTTGGATATTTTTTAACACAAAGTGAAGCAAATCTTCAAAATGAAAAAGTAATGTAGAGGTCAACTAAACATGAAAGTCCTTAACACCAAACAAAACCCAGACTAAACTAAACTAATCGACAAGAACAAACAAACCTGACCAAAATACAAAGACGGACTATTGACACCAACCAGAACAGCTGTGTGACCTGTAACAGCATCTCTGTCCCTCACCATGCATCACCCGGGACACATGCATCTCTGTCCCTCACCATGCATCACCCTTGAATCATGCATCTCTGTCCCTCACCATGCATCACCCATGACACATGCAGTTCTGTCCCTCACCATGCATCACCCATTACACATTCAGCGTCTCTGTTACCTATCACGCACTTCACTTCTCCTCATTTGCAGGCGCAGCACACAAACATGAACAGCGTCTCAGTCTTCCATATCCGTCTCTTTCCACCCAACAGACCTGTGTTTCCTCCACTCTGCAACTGTGCTAAAATGGTTTCTGGGTAACCTCCTTACTGATGAGTTTACGGTGGCCCAGTGTGGACGCCTTCACATCCAGAAACCGTCCCTCTGCTTCAGAGAGAAGTGATGAGGGTTTGCAGACAGTACGCTGCCGTATTTTAGGCTTTAAAGATCCACCTGTCTGTGCTGTTGGTTCACAGTCAACAAGAAAAATTCAAATGTTGGTGTTGCTCTGAATGTAGAGATGACCAAGAAATAAATGTGACCAAATATTTAATCTATATGTTTAATATTCTGTATAATGGCTCACCTTTTGACTGCAAAGAAACCCCCCCCCCAGTTCACCTTCTCTTATCGACCACATAAACAGAAAAAGGGGGGGGGGTCTCAGCTGATCATCAAATATTTACGTACTTTGAGCTCAATATTGTTTGGTGATGAAGAGCAGACAGAGTGGGACACCTGAGGCTGCAATATGAAAGTAATGACGGTGGGGGGGGGGGGGGGGTGCGCAGGTGGAAGTCATCATGAATCAGCACACCTTCTCCCCCCAGGGAGGGGGCGTGGTCCCGCCGCCATGCGTCCCACCTTCCTGTTGGTCCTTGAAGGTCTTCATGAGGCATTCTTGTCTGAATCTTCAGGACTTCCTGCCGTCATGGTAACAAACTCCTCCCACATTACCACTGTTTTTTCCGGGGGGTGGGGGGTATTTGTGCTGATGCATTCTTAAGCAGAATTTTGCCGAGGACATGACCTGTTGTATAACTGTTCTGCAGTGGCTCCTGAACCGGCCTCACAGCGCCCCCCTGTGGTCAGACCATCCCACTAGACGGGATCAGGTTCTGGTCCGTGAGGGGCTGCTGTCCTTCAGCACGATTTATTATTTACGAACCTTTTATATCCCAAACTAAAGCAGCTTTAAGGATGGATGCAGAGTTTGTGAAGCCCTGTGGGTAAAAGTGGGCGAATACTTTTACTGCCGTTTATCATTTCTGAACTTTTTTCTGAAACTTTCCCAAAATCTGTTTTTATTTCTCACCAAAATCCTGTAAAGCAGGAACTGCAGCTGCAGATTAATGCAAAGATAAGGCTTTGCGTTGAGCAATCCTAAATCTAGTTCACTAAAAAGAAATGTTAAAATACAAGATTTCACTTTGGATGAAAATGAAAAAAAAATGCTGCAAGTTTCTTGTTTAACTGAATTGATTTCTAAATGATTGAAAGTGTTGGGAAAACATCCTAACCAGCAACAGGAGTGACAAATCAGACTAAAGGATTGAGAGGAAACCCAGACATTCACTCTCCGGCTCCTGCAGCTGCCAGAGGAACCTGCTTTGGTGCAGATCAGAGCGGAAGCTGCTTTCTCTCACTTCCTGGTTGGTGGAAACCATCGAATCACGTTGAGAGTGGCGTGAGCTCGTGCAGCAGACGATCGACCGCCGTTCCAGATCCTGTTCCGTTTGGCGGCTTTTCTAGAATTTCTCAAACATATTTTTGTTTTCCGTTTCGTCTGCAGTTTGACAGAATTTTCTCTGAACGTTATTTTTACTGAAGCTGAATATTTGGACACCATTGAATCTAGATGTGAACCCCACCGCCCCGCCCACCTCCACCAGGAGGGGGGGCATCCTGCAGAGAACAGGAAGAGGCGCCGTGCTCCATCTAAGGGTCACTGCTCAACGGTACGTTGCCACGGTAACGCGAGGAAGTTCCTAAGGGTCAGCCCGTGGTGACCATTCCTGTAGTGCAGGAGCAGCGGATTTTGGGAGGTTACCATGGTAACATAGGGAGTTTCATAGGGAGGACGCCACGCTCACGGCGCTGCAGGTGTTTGGAGACCAGAATGAATCCACAGAATGCAAACGTACAAGTACTTATTAATTTATTTACACAATTAAAAAAGCACAGATACAGTGGCATTACAAATGAGGAGCCAGAGTCCTGGGATGGGAGTGAAAAGAGATTCCCGTGGATCCACAGCGTTCCCTCTGCAGGCCGGAGCGTCCTCGAGCGGGAGGTGACAGAGCAACGGTGTTCCAACATCAGTGAGACACACGTCTATCATCACACTGTTTTCAAAGTGAAATCTATTCAGGAAAACTACAGACACGGCCTCAGCATGGCGTCTACTGGAACGAGGCGCCCCCGCCCCCTCTACACCTCAGGCTCCTGCAGCGGCGATGCATCCTACACAACAACACAACAACACAACTACAACCCCCTCAGCTACACAAAGCAACCACTTCATCACACAGAGACATCTCTACTTTAAAGCCCCGCGGGTTCCGGTCCGATCAGGAGATCCGGCCCAGGAGGCGTCGGCCTCTACGCTCGGTCAACAGCCGGGAAGGCTCAGAACTGCTTCCTTTGGGGTCACATTCAGGGCCGCCTCCACAGAGATGTTCCTGAATGCAGCACGAGGGACAAGCCATCCCCTGATCCGGACGCCAGGACCTCGGGTCGGGACTCCAGAGAAAGAACCGTAGTGACTGAGGTGGAGGTGGATAACAGTCTCGGGTTCAGTAAAAATCTAAGCGTGATCCGACACAAACTGACCGTTTTAACAGCGATTTGGAGGCGGAGCTGTTCCCACGAGCAGCAGCGACAGATTCTCAAAAATAAAGTTAGAAATCTGGAAAAGTCCAACCGGTCCTGCCTGACGCCAAAGGAAGCAGACGGAGACGCCATACAGGCCCAGGTGAAGGTACAAAAAAAGGTCAAAGGTTAAATAAAACAACCTGCTCACCCGGATCCCTCACCCCTTCCAGAGTGTGAGACTGAGACAGAAGAACATAAATACACACAAACACACACGGCTCTAAAAACACCAGCCGCTCTGCCATATTCACAGTTTTCTGACCTGAACGCCACGTGGCGTCACAACCGGCGCTCGGACCGCAGCCGTCGCGTCCCACAGCGGCGGCACAACTCAGAAATTAAGACAAAGAGTCACTTTGTGGGCGTGTGAGGTCAGCACAGGCTCTCCACGCTCGTCCCACCTGAAGGGAGTAAAGACACTCGGCCGTGCGGCACATCTAACGCTCCTTTCACGGGCTGCTACCAGCTGAGCAGCCGCTTCAGGAGAAGAGAAAGTATAAGTTAAACCATAAAGGAGGATGAATGCATGGCTTCATCACCAGAAGGGAGGAGGAGGAGGCATTTCCACATCTTCCACAAGACAGGAAGAAGAGTTTTTGTGGCTGCTACTTTGCCAAGATGGTAGTTAAGGCAACCAAACCGCTCCACCTGCCCATCCCTTTGTGTCCCACACACACACACACACACACACACACACACGCACACGCACACACACACAAACACAACATCCCGACTGTGCGTCTCCTTCCACGAGTGAACTGAAGCACAGCCGGGCTCTTGTGCTCTGGTTGGCGGTCCTCGGCGTCACGTGAGGCTTCTGGCAGTCCGTGCGGAGGAGTGTGAGCGAGTGTGCGTGCTGCAGGCGGTGCGAGTCGAGGCCTCCGTGGTGGACAGGTGGACGCAGGGGGGGTTTCACCGAGGGGCTGCAGACTGGAGCCCGCTGGGCGTGACCCGGGACAGAGCCTGGGAGACAGACGCAGGTGTGAGGGCCAGAGCTCTGCTGGTGTCAGCAGAAAGGTTGGACAGAGACGCCTCACCTGCGAGGTGGACATGCGGGACGTGTCCTGGCGCCCCGTCAGGTCTGAGGAGGAGATGTTGACCGGGGCTCCACGATGAAGACGCATGCTCACCTTCCTCTCCTTCTCCAGGCCTAAAGGAGCAGCAGCACACATTCCTGGTGAGCTGCACACGAAAGCATCCGTCCCCTAAAGCAGCAGCAGCAGCAGCAGCAGCAGCAGCAGCAGCAGCAGCAGCAGCAGCAGCAGCAGCAGCAGCAGCTGCAGCAGCAGCAGCAGCAGCTTCTGCTTCCTTCACTGGACGCTCTTCTTCCTCACATTGTAACTGTAACTTTCAGTCAGTCACAGATGAAGGCAAACAGCACTTCTATGACAAACAGGAAGATGGAGGGCAGCTGAGGAGCAGCTTTTTATGAAGGTCACCAAAAACAGCCGTTTTAATTTTAAAGAGTCTTTATCCACAGACTTTTTCTGCTGCTGCTTTCAGTTGACTTTTTGTTTTTTAATGTCCATAACCGACAAAAGGAAACAGAACATTAGATGACCTGCAGCGGCCCGGCCTTTGACCCCACGGAGCCTAAAAACCAGACTTCAGAAGCGCTCTGACCTGTGTGAGAGGCGGGGTTGAGTGGGGAGGGGGCCGCAGCGTCCTGGGGGACCCTGGCTCTTCCGGAGCCGGACGGCATCCCTCTGGCTGCGGGGTTCCTGCCGTGCCTCAGCCTGTCCTCGCGCTCCCGCCGCTCCCTCTCGGCGTCCTCCACGGCTCTGTTGGCTCCCTAACGAGACAGTCGTCCATCTTTGCGTCAACGACGGCACGAAAGGAGCTCAGAGGAGCCGAACAACATCCCAGGACGCCATGGGAGCAGATGCTCCGGAGGACGTCTGTATCTTACATTTCTGTCTGTCTTAATGTTTTGAAACCTTTCAATTAAAACAAGTCTACGTTTAAAACCCAAAGATGGTTGGAAACCTCCTGAAGGAGTCGTGTGGGTGGAAGAGCAGTGTGACTTACAAACTTGAGCATGTTCCAGTCAAAGACGTAGTCGTAGGAGAAACCTTGACGGTGGAAAAGGTTCCTGAAGAGCTGCCGCAGGTACGAGTAGTCTGGTTTATCGTCAAAGCGCAGAGAGCGGCAGAAGTTCAGGTAGGTGGCAAACTCGGCTTCAGAGGGAGGAAAACAGAGGTGAGAAGCGTTGCAGACCAGGAGAGGAGGTTGAAACGCCGCCGCCGTCTTTGACCTACATGGGTAGCCTTTGCAGAGGACCTCAATGGGCGTGGACATCTTCTTCTCACTGATGCGCTCATACTTTTGCCTCTTGGTTGCAGCTTTCAGGCCTTGCCAGGGGAGAGAACCCAGGTTGAAGTACATGAGGACGTATCCCAGCGACTCCAGGTCGTCACGCCTGGACTGTTCTGGAAAACAGGAGGTGGAACATCAGAGTCTGCCGGCTGCAGAAGAAGGACTGGCCCCGCCTCCGTCTGAACTGATCTTACCGATTCCCAGATGTGTGTTGATGGAGGCGTAGCGGGCGGTGCCGGTCAGGTTCTTGTTCTCGCGGTAGGGGATGTGCTGGTGTGTGCGCGCGTCGCGGTACTTCTTAGCCAGGCCGAAGTCGATGATGTAGACCAGGTTTCCCTTCTTGCCCAGACCCATCAGGAAGTTGTCTGGTTTGACGTCTCTGTGGATGAAGTTCTTGGAGTGGATGTACTCGATGCGGCTGATCTAGAGACAAGATGAAGGAGCGGCGTTGGAGCGCGGCAGGAAACAGTCTGACTCACGACTGAAGGAGACCCGAGCAGCCAGCATGCAGCTCCAGAGCAGCTGATTACGGCCCCTGGTGAGCTCACGCCTCTGAATGATTACTTTATTCACCAAAACATGACGTGGGGCGTCTTAGCACCTGACTCGAGTATGATTTCTGCGTTCAGGCGTGAGCCACGAATCAAAGCGCCACCGCACAGCTGGGCGGGTCACTTTCTCCTCACCATCTGGTCGGCCAGCAGCAGCACCGTCTTCAGGCTGAACTTGCGAGAGCAGAAGTTGAACAGATCCTCCAGACTGGGCCCCAGGAGCTCCATCACCATCACGTTGTAGTCGCCCTCAGCGCCACACCACTTTATTATTGGAATCCCAACTGAAACCCACAAAAGGAACATTTGGTGCTTTTCCCTTTTCACGGACCCAACTGTCATTGCTTCCTGTTTCTGCAAACAATTCTCTTAAACCGGGATTTAAGCGTAAACCAAAAACATCTGGATTTGAAGATTTTTCCACCATGGGATCCAAACATTCCTGTTTGAAATCCAGCAGGAACTGAAAAGGGTCTGAAGTGTTTGTCCTTCCTGATGGATCCCAGCAGTGTTTGTGTTTGTGGGGGGGCGTTACCTCCTCCCTGCATCATCTTGTAGATTTTGCTCTCGATGTGGAGCTGCGGGTGTTTGGTTTTGACACATTCCAGTTTGATGGCGACTTCTTCTCCGACCGAGATGTCCGTGCCTGAGACACAGAAACAGACGTTAAAGTCCCACCATCACATTTGACCCCCTCCCCTGGGGGAGCGGCGAGCCGCAGACACAGCCGCGCTCGGGAACCGTTTGGCGTCTTCATGAAAGCAGGCTGGCGTTTCGCCTGAATTAGAAACGTCAGCATTACAGAAAATCTTCTCATAAGTTGGGCTGTAAAAACAAAAATATTAACACATCCACGAGCTTTAATGGGACTTTAACAACAGCGTTGGGAGGGCGACAGACGTCCTGCATAACAAGCACAGCCTCAGATCAGCAGTCATTTGCATGATCTGGATGCTTATAACGTGTTTGTCGGGCTTCTGACTTCCACATGACAAATGTCTTTGTGGACCTGTTGAACAAGATGTGGCGCTTCAAAACAAGAGAGCAGGATATGGAAACCCGAAAAGGGAGCGCCAATAAAACGTGTTGATTTGCCAGCAGCCTCTCAGATAACAGACGAGATCTGAGCCTGGCTGAGTCGACAAAAACCGGCCTGCAGGTCTGGAGCTGATCAGCGTTTAATCAGGATGTTAGAGAGGAGAAGTGATGCCCACAGAGCAGAACACGTCTGAACCAGGAGCCGTTTGCTGCACCACGTCTGAAGACGGTGGATTTGAAGTGACCGTGTAATCTGGCATCTGTCAGCCAGTAACAAACAGAAAGATTCGGATGAGATATCAAAGAAAAGCTGAACTTTTTACCCCTGAATTTCTGTTTACCTGGTTTTTCTTGTGTAACACGCACAGATGTGCACAGATGTGCGCGTTACACAAGAAGAAAAGTTTGACAAAAAGTCCCAACAACTTGTCAAAACAAAGACAGCAGCTGTTTTTCAGGGTTCCTGACGGTGGATTCTGAAAGCGGATTCTAGGTTTGGACAGCTTTTTCCTCTAAATAAGGTCACGGGATCCGGTTCCCTGTGCAGCAACCGGACACCAGGTTACATAATCCCATTTCTGGCTCACATGCACGGATGTGCAGCCGTGCACGACGGCAGCGGTGGAGCGTCTCTGCGTGTCATCTGGCGGGGCAGGCTCTACGGCCCCCAACACCCCCACCAAACGGTGGAGGACAGTCTGGTGTCCAATGCAGCTGATGGCTGCACCCCCCCCACAGGAACACAGCGGATCCAGAATCCATTTGTTTTCCTACCGTAGAAAATTACCATTGGAAATCTATGAAAAACAACGTCTACTAAAACATCTTTAAAAAAATAAAAACAACAGTTTTGAAAACTAAAGCATATGAAGCTATTCTTTCAATTATTTTTGGTGGAACGATATAAAATGCTTCTGACTTTTATTTAACAGTAAAAACACCGTTAACAAAGTGGCTGTGCGTTTTGTCTCCAGGGTGGAAATATTCTCCATTAAATGTCTGACTGCGATTGGATTTGTGCGTCACAAGAATTTGCCTGAACAGATTTTTCTGGGGAGTGCCCCCCCCCCTCCTGTCACTCAGATGGAGCTCAGCTTGTGTGTGTTGCAAGCGTGTGATCGTGGCGTGTTTTCATTCTGCACAGCGCTGTGGGCGAAACATGTTCAGGCAAATCTCCACAATTCATGAGCAGCAGTGCCGACGGGCGAGACTCGGCTGAAACGCCGTGGACTCAGACGTCCGCACACGGCGAGGACACGCGCCTTCATTCATAAAGAAACCAACTTTAACGGGACGTTCCAGCACATCAAACCTACAGGAACCCGTGGAGTCAGGACAAGAAAAACAACGTGAAGTCCAGAGAAAATATTGTTCCTTTTTAGACGATACAGATTAAACCAATCTCCTTCTTATCTTTAACTTCTCTATTTTGTTCAAATGTATTCATGACAAACCGTGATGTCCTTCTTTTCCAAAATGCATCGTGATAAAGACCTTGAATTTAAAAAGGGACAGATTTTTTCTTAACTGTGACGACAGAAACAGTCAACGTCCACAGAAGACGTTCTTGATTAGATCAAGACCAGAACCTGGAGCTGCAGACGATGACATGTGACCAACGGAGCGTCTGCAGCGGCTCCTTCCCAAAAGCCGTAAACATGGGGGGAGAGTGAGCCACACAGGAGACCCCCCCTGCTCCGGACGCCATCATTGAAAAGGTGAAAGGGCACGCTAAACAGGGTCTTCAGAGACCCTCCCCCAAATTGCAAAAGAAAAGTGACCACCGCGAGGAAGCACAGCAGTCGTCGTCACGGTGACGTCAGTTTGACCACAGAAACAGCCGTAAACCCTCATCAGTGATGGTGATCAGTGAGTCAGTGCGTGTGACGAGCCCGCCGGCCGTTAGCGCTCTGCCTCGCCGATAAACAAACCACTCCCTGCAGAACGTTCTCATGTTACCAGCATACCACAGAGACGGTATCTGTTGGACAGCCCCCTCCTGTCAGACAGGTTAGCGGCTGCAGGTTGACGTTATAAAACACAAGCTTACAGTTGGTTCAGAAAGACTCCATTGTTCAAGCATTTCATTTCTAAAACCAGATTACATAAGTCGGCTTCTCTGACACACTAGTTCTGATCCAATTTCACTTGGAGACCAAAACTCAAAGTCTGAAAAGATACAAGGCAATAACTACATGTACTCTATCATATTCTATAAAGCAATTCCACATTAGCAGGGTGACTTCTATTGAGCGGTTTTAGGTTGGCATGAACGTCGTTGAGAAAACTAATCCTTCTCTAAAACAAACTAATGTTCTTACAGTGCCGTCCGGCCTCTTTTCTGATCTTATGGGTTTATATTGATAGATTTGATCCAGATATTCAGCTGAAGATAGGAGAAGGATATCTGGAGGACAAGCAGTACACGGGACACCCTAGATGTACCCAGTGTAAATATAACAGAAGGAATATTTTGATTGATGGCAGAGAAATGGTCTGATGGGGTGTAGTATGAGGACATAACACCCCCTCCCTCAGTACACAGTGCATACTTGTATTTGAAGCACTTTAAAATATTCTAGTTATTAAAAAAATGTGATCCAAAGCTAGTAATCAGTTGTTCAGTGTGAAGCGTCGTTATGCAGTAAACATTTACCATTAAAGTAGCTGGGAATTAAAAGAGACACCAGCTTTATAACTAATAATCAGTCACCACAGACCAAAAGCTATCCAACTGCAACTTAGCAGAAAAATGCATGCATAGGTAAGAACTTCACTTCCCAGCATGCCCTGCTGCTGTCACAAAAGGCAGAATCAGGCTGTTGGTTCCAGGTCAAATCTACCAACTCATCATATAAACACAAGACAGCTTTATGAAGGAATGAAGATTATAGAGATGCATTTTTAAACATATTTAAACCTGGAGGTCAGGTTAGTCATCTCTCTGGGAGCAGAAGACAAAAACCATAAAGTGGTTATGCAAGCAGCTGGCTCCACGCCATCAGGCCCGGCGGTCACGTGGAAGGAGGGCTGGATCCAATTATTTACTTTCCTAGGTCCTGTTTCTGCCTGCAGAGCCCTGTCCTCTTCCAACGTTGAGGTGTGTTTTCAGTGGATTAACCTCAAGCAGAGCCTGCCTCCACAGGCTGATGGCAGCCAGGTGTATTTAATGGAGTTAAACCATGATATCCACACGTGTTATTAAGTTCTAATGATAGTCATCAGTTTGAGCTCATCAAGTGAGGTGTGTGACGTTTGAAAGAATCCGTCAAAACTCTGCCGTGTTCACACCTGAACTGGGCTGAAAGCTAACAGCCCATTACTATAGATCCATAACACAACAGAAGAGCAGCAAAGCCAGTGGTGGTTTTCCATAGAACCACCCACACTAGATCTTCAGCAGCATGTTCCCTGATCCAAAAGGCAACATTGCCCTCAGAACAGAAGTACAACTAAGGTAGAAGTCAACAGTGCGGTGTGCTGATTGGCTGATCATCCTCACCGCAGAAATAAGAACAAAACATGTCAGCTTCTTCCTGCAGATAATCCGCTGTGGCTCTTTGTTTACGGCCTGTTCCTCTTTGTATTTTGTTGTCTGGTGCCATGAAGGGGAAATCATAAACGCTGAACATGACTAATGTCTGCAAATGAAAAGGGCCACACATAAAGGCTCAAACGGATAAACTTCCTACTGAGAAGGTTTCTGGAATGACCTCCACATGTCTACACGGTGGAGTCAACAGTCTCAACAACATTTACCTCCATGGAGGCTTTTCCTTGACCTCACTGTGAAA
Source organism: Oryzias sinensis (assembly GCA_037389245.1). NCBI lineage: Eukaryota > Metazoa > Chordata > Actinopteri > Beloniformes > Adrianichthyidae > Oryzias > Oryzias sinensis. Next base: position 1,053,061 of record CM074506.1, on the reverse strand, counting down.
TGTTCTGGAGTCACTAAAAAGCAGGAACCAGGCGTACACGGAAGGAGCGTTGAAATGCCAACGTATGACAGTCACGGTCATGTGCTGCTTCTCCAACACCCATCTGATTTTATTTGGATATAGTCAAATGTGTGGAGGAGAATAACTGACAGTCAGATACGTCCACATTATATATCCTAATGTCTTTTCTGAGTGGAGATCTTCAGCTGTGAAAATGCTCTCGATCCAAAACTCAGGATTGTTTTTTTTATTTACACAGTTTTAATGTTAAGAGCTGAATGTCAGACTCCAGCTATGCTGCTGCTGCTGAATACAACTAGAAACATAATCCAATCCGAGACTGTAACCATTAGCAAACCATACAATGTCATAGATGGGATCAGGAAACAGACAGACAGCTGGGTGTAAAGAAACCTTTGCCTGGTGGACGTTGGGCCTTCCTGATTACATCTAACAGACAGACAGGCAGGCAGACAGGCAGACAGACAGACAGACAGGCAGGCAGGCAGGCAGGCAGGCAGGCAGGACGCTTCCTTATAGAGTAAATGTGTTTTAGGTAAATCCACAACACAAACACATGCATAAATGAACGGAAGTGTTGCGTTTAAGGACATGAAGCCTCGGTTTCTGAGAGTCGGACATCAACCCTCCTTCAGACAGACAGACAGACAGGGCCTCGTCCCAGAACCGCGTCCTTATAACCGGTCCAGTTCCACCAACGGTACGCTAAGCCGTCACGACTTGAAAACGTCAAAGACCAAATCTTCAGAGTTTAAACAGGAAGAATTCTGAACGTATCGGACTAAATGCTGCGTTCAGACAACAGCCGAGTCTGCTAGCCTCTTAGCTAACGCTGCTAACAGCTGATCGTCGCTGAGCCGTTCAGGACACCCCGGAAAGAAGTCAGACCAGCCGCCCGACTCCCCTGATCGGCAGGTAGGGACCAACCACGGCGTTTCCGTCACAACTTACCCAGGTAGATGTCTCCAAACGAGCCGCTTCCAATTTTTCTGCCCAGTCTGTATCGGTTTCCAACTCTCAACTCCATGGTGAAGGTTCTGTGGTCAACCAGCTCTCTCTAAAAACGTTCAGACCCAAAGCACTTGGCAGTAAATCAAATAAAAAACAAAGAAAAGCGGGAACGAGCAGCGGCGGCGGGTTTCTGCCCGAAAATCCGTTCCCCGGTGAGCAGTATGTATCCGGATGAAGACGGCTCCCAACAACAATCTTTCGCCTTTGCTTTTAAAATGTTACAAACGTCATATCGTAACAATACAGCGCTTTCTAGAAAGCTTAAAGTGTCCACGTTATGCTCGTGGTGTTTTTTATGTCGATAAAAGCTAAATTTCCGAGGATGACGACGGATTTTGGACAGAGTCGGGCGTCGCTGTGGGTCTCCCGCGTCCTGTGGCGCTGCTGTGAGCAGAACCCAGCACTCAGCAATCTGCTCCGCTCTGACGTCACTTCCGGTCCAGAGGAGCGGGGGGGGGGGGCTCAGTTGAAAGGTGTCGAGTTCCAAGCAGACAGCAGCAAAACAGCGGTTTGATTATAAGACACTGAAATAATTATAGAGATGACAAAATATGATTTTAATGCAATACACATATATAATACACAGATTATACAGATTAAAGCATTCTGTAATAACACATTGAAATTAAAACAGGAACTATTTTTTACATTGATTAATAAATATTTGGATCTGAAAATGCATTTGAATTTTTTTTTACTTCTTTTTCTTTCTGTTGCTGCCTTTAGGGGGCGCCAAAGCAAATCATCGGACTCCGTTCTGACCTTCTCTGCATCCTCCTCTCCATCCATCACCCTCCTCTTTGGTCTTCCTCTCTTTCCTGGCAGCTCCAACCTCAGCATCCTTTCACCATCATCATCACTGTTCTTCCTCTTAAACATCTCCATCTGCTTCCCTGCATGGACCTCCAGAACATCCGTGATCCGATCCTCTGATGGATCCATCCTGGTCCCACAGAGAACCTCAGCATCTTCATCTCTGCTGCCTCCAGCTCTTCCTCCTGACTCTGTGTCTGAACCAGGGGTCTCCACCATGAGCCTCACGCGGCGCTTTTATTCCTCTATTGTGGCTCTCTGACTTTGAAGAAAAATACAAACCATTTGAATAAATGTTGGCATTTATTTCAAGATGTTTTAACTGAGGTGAACTTCCATTAGCAGAATAAACTGTCTTTATATTAAACCACTGCTCCAGAGGCTTGTGTGTCTAACCTCGTCTCTCAGTCTGTCCATCACCAAAGAAACAAGAAGGCGCTCAAAGCTGATCCTTGGCGTAGTCCCACCTCCATCTTCTCTTCTCTTGTCTCCCAGTTGTTCTGAACATCTCCAACATTCGTCTCTGTCACTGCAGACTTCTTCATCCAAACCACAGCTCTGCTCTCGTTTTCTGAAAAGACAACCAAACCACACTATTCCTACTTCAGGTTAGAAAATCTTTTTACTTTTGTTGGTTTAATGAGGCGATTGATTTTCCTAAATCCCATTTCTTTTACTGGCTGCGTTTTTGATACATTTGTAATAGATTTTATTAAAATGTTCATGAATTACTTGATTAGGAATCCTATTTATTAGTTGTTCTTTTTTATTTATACTGAAATTGATCACAGATTATACTATCAGACACTCCTAGTCTTCCACATGTCACAGTCAAAGAAGCTCATCCTGTCACGTTGCCTTGCATGAATGAGCTGTAGCATTTTACCCCTTTAATATATAACATCAGAATCTGGAAATGCATGTTAATAAACAGGGTTAACCTTCTACATAGTTCTTTACAAGACATTAAGCCTCAAAGGTTAATGAGTCAAGTGACCAACAAAAAAAGAAAAAAAAGTGTAAAAAGTAAATGCAGATCAGTAAATAACACCTATGACTCATACTGAGTTATTAAAATTACATTAAGTTTCAGTTTAAATTGTATTTAACATTAAGCCAATTAAACTCCAATTAAAAATAAAGCTTTCTTTAAAACCACCTCCAAAACCAGACCAGCCACCTGTAATGTCAAAAATTAAAATTTTACATTAAAAGGATGGTGTTAAAAAGCTCACTGTAATTGAAATGAAAGAAAAAACAACAAAGAACTTAGAAACACTTAAAATCATGTTTATGTTTTTTTCCAGCAAAGTTTAGGATTTTTGTTTATATGCAGTTTTTTCCCCTCAAATAAACGGCGCTTTTTCGTTTTCACTAAGGCTACGTTCACACTGCAGGGCTTAATGCTCAGTTCCGATTTTTTGAAAAAATCCGAATTGTTTGCTAGACCGTTCACATTTCCAAGTAAATCCGAACTTTTGTGATCTACAGTGTGACAGTGACACGACCCAAACGAGACCCGCATGCGCAGAAGCCAGAAGAATACTCAACGGTGAACGACGTCACTTGTTGTTTGCGGAGCAAACGTTAACAATGGATGTCAACAACAGTGTTGTCAAAAGCGGAGCTCTTTTTGTAATATTAAATTTATTTTCACGAAGGAGCAGCACAATTAAAATCTTCTCATTTTAAGAAAGCAATGGAGTCGGGATCGTCTGTACCCACTGTTGTGGAATGGGAATGTGTGTGCGTTGGAGCCGCGCGCCCGCGTGTGTGTGTGTGTGTGTGTGCAAGCGCGATATCGCGGCACGCGCGCTCATTCATGTTGTGTGTTACGGAGGAAGGATGACGGTACTAAAAGAAGGTTTCCCCCAGAATAAATGCTATGGACTCTTTATTAACCCGTTCTGGAGAATCTAAGGATCAGAACAGGGAGGAGGAGGATCGCCTGGGTCCCCCGCGCTTGAGCACAGTCGGAAAGGGGAGAAAGAAAAAAAAGTAATCGCGGGAAAGGTTAAACACCACGCTCTGCCATTTATCTGGATTTTTTTTTCAAAAACCGCCCAGTTGCGATAAGAGCCCTGGAGTTTGGCCTAAAAAGAGCGATCAGCCACTGACTAGTCTCAGCAGCATCGTCCACCGTGGTTGATGTTTACGTTCTCGTTCCCGCCTACTTCAACGCAAAATGATGACGTTTCTTGCGTGTCGATGACGTACGGTTCGGAATCAAGTCGCCTGGCCGGTCAGACGGCGGTCGCAATTGAAAAGAATGGCTACAATTCGGAATCAGGACGGCAAACCCACGGGGCCTGGGTCGCATTTGAAAAGATCGGAATTGTGTCATTCAGACTGTCATGAAAAGATCGGAATTGGGCCGCTTAGGGGCAAAAAATTCGGAATTGGGTCGTTTCAGCCTGCAGTGTGAACGTAGCCTAAATGTTCTTCACAGTAAAAGTGAACCTCTTCTTTCCTGCTTTTATTCTGAAGGAAAAACCGGAAACACGGCGAGTCTACTTCCTGTCCCGGCTTTCTTTCCGGTTTTTCTCGCTGAATGAAGAGAAATGGCAGAAACTGCGAAGGAAATCGGAAAATCTGCAGCAAAAAATTCCGATGAAAGACAGACGGAAGCAAAACGCGTCAAGTAAGGTTTCTGAAACGCTGTTTCTTACCGCCTTCCTGTTGTCTGCCTTTAGCTTTCACCTTGAAGCTCCGAGAAACTAAGGTAGTTTAAAATCAATTTGATTGACAGACAGTTACAGAAGTGCGGCGATGAAGTTAGTTTTAGGTTGGATATTCCACAGACATTCAGATCTCCAGTGGGGTCTCTTAGGGACCGTCAACAAATTAACAAGTGCATGATGGGATGGAGAAGATTTGAGATCAAACCTAAAGGTTTTGCAAAAAGAAAGAAATTACTATAAAAAAATTCCTCGTGGTGTTGTGTCTAAACAATGTAATTTATTTTGTAATGTTTTAATAGGAAAGTTTTGCAATCATAGTTGCTCATCATTTAATAAGAAAAATGGTTTGAAATAAATATTCAGGTTTTTTTCAATGGCATCCAAATCATGTGACCTTATGATTCCAAATATATGCTGAATTATGGCTCCGACATACTAATACCATACACACAAACATTTCATATGAAATTTTAGATTAAAATTCCAAAGGTTTGCATATAAAATCTGGTCATTTTTTTCAATAGCTTGACAACCAGGTGACCCACAGAGATGAAAGCTGTGCTGAATTGTGGTTCTCACATCCCTACATCAGACACAACACTTTGCTTTGCAATTGTAGATTAAACACATTTTATATGAATCCCCGCCAAACGTTCTTTATCTCACAGGATCTGTTTCTTCACGTTTATGACGGTAAAGTCAACCGTCTGTGACCTCGTGCTGACGCGTCATAACCCCGACCTGTTTGTCCACCAGGTTAGAGTCTTGTTTGGATCAACCAGAAGAATCAAGCATCTATGAGGTCATCAGGTACGGGCCGTCCCCCCTCCCAGGTGAGCTGACGCGCTGAAGACCGTCTGATCTGGAGCTGGTCGCACGCCACGTGTTCTTTCTCATGTTCCTGAAACTTTTGTTCTTTTCCAGCAAGGCACTATGATCCAGACACGACCGAACCCACCAGCTGTGGTCTTCACACCATGGAGGAGCTGTTGTCTTGGAGACGGAGTGAGGCCAACCCCTTCAACGTGGCCTCTGTACCGCTGGCTCCTCGGGAGCCTTCCCTTGGCAGCTGTCAGCGCCGGACCCTGGTGTCCCACGACATGATGGGGGGTTATCTGGATGACAGGTCTGCACACCGACGCTCCAGAGATGTTATCAGAGCTTTTTCACGTCAGCATCCTTCAATCCGGTTCCTTCTCGTTGTCCTGCATCCACTTCCAGGTTTATCCAAGGCACAAACGCAGAGACTCCGTATGCCTTTTACCACTGGTGCTACATCGATATCTTCAACTACTTTACACATCAGCTGGTCAGCATTCCTCCAGTCCAGTGGACCAACGCTGCGCACAAACACGGGGTCATTGTTCTTGGTGAGTATAGGCTCCAGCATCCCGGGCGCTCACTTCTAGTGCTCTGCTCTCCAGGTTTCTGTGAAATCTTGAGGCTAACTTTGATATTCCTGCCTCCCAAACTGCTGTCTGGGATCCCTTTAGGAACCTTCATCACGGAGTGGACCGACGGCGCCACCAAGTGTGAGGCCTTCCTGAAAGACGAGGAGTCGTACCGGTCGGTGGCCGATAAACTGGTCCAGATCAGCCAGTGCTACGGCTTTGATGGCTGGCTCATCAACATAGAGAACCCGCTCAGTGTGAGTGACAGGACTCAAACCAACGAGAACAGCATCAGTTTGGTTTGACTTGTTTTGAATAGAATCTGAGTCAAACGTATAGCAGCGACGTCTGGACTCCACTGACGGAGGACCTGAGAAATTACAGCAGTCATTTGCACAAAAGACAGGATTCATCCTAAAAAACAGTTCAGGTTAAGATTTTTAACATACTGACTTACTTCCATCATGTCATAGAAGCAGAAGTCATTATACGTGTCCCATGTATGGAAGCACAACATGTTATTAAAATCCAATCAATGATATTTGCTTTATAGGAATCATGCTTGTGTCATCATGTCAGAACAAAAGTATTTCACAGAACGATGCATTTTGTCTGCCAAAGGTGATAAAAGCAGGCTTCAGCTGGCTTCTTCTGGTTAAACAGATGTACGGTGGCCCAGAAGGGTCACAATACAACCGAATGAACTCACAACACTTTATTTCAAAACTAAAGTACACATGCAACAGAAGTTGCTGGACTTTTATTCTGAAATTTCCACTGGGCTAAACCATCGGTAATCACGTCTCTGTTCACGTCTATGAGCTCGTCTAAAGATTCTCCCGCTACCGGCAGCTTCTCTCCCTGTCTGTGTGACAGCCGATAGTGTTGTGATGAACTGTAGTGTGTTGTTTTGTGTTGTGACCCTTCTGGGCCACCGTACAGAGGACCTTGGAGTTGGACGTCGACAAAGGCGGCGCTCCTGACCGCCGCCGTGGAGGAAGTCCCCTAACCTCAGATCACATGTGGCGGCCTTTGCTTCCAGGAGGCGGCGGTGAGCAACGCCCCGCTGTTCCTGCAGTACCTGACGGAGCAGATGCACGAGCGCCTGCCCAGCAGCCTGGTCCTGTGGTACGACAGCGTGATCCAGAGCGGGGAGCTGATATGGCAGAACGAGCTGAACCAGTCCAACAGGTAGACGGAGAACCGCCGTTCTCCGGAGAACCGCCGTTCTCCGGAGAACCGCCGTTCTCCGGAGAACCGCCGTTCTCCGGAGAACCGCCGTTCTCCGGAGAACTCCAGCTCCTTCCACAGGTGTTTTCTGTCGCAGGATGTTCTTCGATTCCTGTGACGGCCTCTTCACCAACTACAACTGGACGGAGCAGAGCCTGGAGTCCATGAAGGACTACAGTGGCGTCCAGGGCCGGCAGGCTGACGTCTACGTTGGGGTGGATGTGTTCGCCCGAGGGGAGGTGGTGGGGGGGATGCTGGAAACAAACAAGGTAGGCCTGTTGGTGTTTCCGTCACTCAGGAAGTCCCACTGATGTCTCTGGATGGACCTCTGCAGGCTCTGGACCTCATTCGGAAGCACAACTTTTCCACGGCCATCTTTGCTCCCGGTTGGGTGTACGAGTCGCTGGAAGATAAGACGGAGTTCCGGCAGAAGCAGGACGGGTGAGAGCAGCACCGGCGGTGAGACATAAACGCTGTGAGGGAGCGGGAACTGAGCCGCTCCGCCCCGTCCTGCAGGTTCTGGGCTCTTCTGTCAGAATACCTGTACGTCCACCGGCCGGCGACCCCTCTGCCCTTCGCCTCCTCCTTCTGCCAGGGCTTTGGCGAGGCCCTCTACTGGAGCGGACAGGTACGTCACTTTGGTGTCCTTCCCATCCGCACAGACCTGATGAGTGTCTGAAGTCCGAGCTGCTCGCCATGTGTCTGAAGACCTCTGCTTACATAGCAGACGGGTCAACCGGGCCAGCGACATCAGTGACCCAAGCAGCTCAGGGCTGGACTCGGGAGGAGCACAAGTGTGCGATCAAGTGTGCAAACGTGTGACACACTTCTGCTCCTTCAGAGCTGGACTCTGGAGCAGCAGTGTGATCCATGGTGTGGAGTCCTAAATTAGAAACAAATCTATTTTACTTACAAAATAAAACATTGATTTGTGAAATTCATGGATCACTTTTACCTTAAAAAAGTATTCTGCAAAGAGCTGCACAGGGGGGGTAGTGGTTAGCACTTTCACAGAGATGGCTGTGGTTCAAATCCCGGCCAATTCTTTTCCGTGTTCTGCTTGTGCGTGCGTGGAAACTTGCATGCTCAAAACGTGCCTCATCGGTTCACTGGTGACCCTGAATTCCCAAGTGTGTGGCCCTGCAACACAGGGTGAACTACGCCTTGGGATAGGCTCCAGCAACCCTGCGACCCATCAGGGGATCCAGCGGGTTCTGAAGATGGATGATGGATGGATGCATGCATGGTGGATTCTGCATTATTGTGTTCTGTTTCGGTTGGTGGTGAAACAGCTGACCTCCCCTCATGGCTGTTGCTGTGCGTCAGCGGCTCACCTCCTTCAGCGTGAAGCCTCTGCGGGTCAGCAGGAGTGAAGCTCTCCTCCTTTCCAGAGCTCTGACAGAACTTCACCATTTTACAAAGAAAACTCGACTCTGTCGGGATGTTTTCTGCCCCAAAATCTTTACATTTTCTGTGCACCTTAACTGCTGCGACTGGGGGGGTTAATGCCCCAGGTCTGAGTGGGGGCAGCTGTGGGCGATTGCTGAACAATGTGCTCCTCTGCGTTTGCAGAAAGAGAAGACGAGCAGCTGGTTTAACCTGTCGGCCCAGGACCCCCAGCCGCTCTACCTCCAGAGGGATTTGGAGGGTGGGGGGTGGCTGAGGAGAAGCGGCTGCCCGCTGGACGCCTGGAGCGGAGGCTGCTCGCTGCTGCTGGACGGCCTCATCCCTGCAAACCTCAGCGCTGCGGTTTGTGCCAGGTGGGCGTGGCTTCTGCTGGCATTATGTGGTCCTGATGTGAGCCGATCAGAAGCAGGAGGACAGTTTGGTTGCAGATGTTTGACGGTTTTCATGACGTTTGAGGACAGAAGCTTTTGTGGTCCTAAAGTCACAGCAAAAACAAAAGTCAAAACAAAATTCATTCATGAATGAATAAGAAAATAAATCCGGAAAATCACTTGATTTACTTTAACAATGTATTCGTAAATAATGGTAAAAAATAAATATTTGGTAAAGAACAAAAGTTCAACTTAATACTTTGATCATTGCCAACAAAGGATATGTAACATATAGGGGATGAGATATTTGCTCTCCATGTATTCTAGCAGTGATGTTTTGGTCCATTCCTCATATGAATCTCCTCTAAGAGCTGTGATGTTTTTAGCCCATTCCTCCATGCAGATCTCCTCTAGAGCAGTGATGTTTTGGTCCATTCCTCCATGCAGATCTCCTCTAGAGCAGTGATGTTTTGGCCCATTCCTCCATGCAGATCTCCTCTAGAGCGCTGTGATGTTTTGGCCCATTCCTCCATGCAGATCTCCTCTAGAGCAGTGATGTTTTGGCCCATTCCTCCATACAGATCTCCTCTAGAGCAGTGATGTTTTGGCCCATTCCTCCATGCAGATCTCCTCTATAGCAGGGATGTTTTGGCCCATTCCTCCATGCAGATCTCCTCTGAAGCTGTGATGTTTTGGCCACATTCACTCATGCAGATCTCCTCTAGAGCTGTGATGTTTTGGCCCATTCCTCCATGCAGATCTCCTCTAAAGCAGTGATGTTTTGGCCCATTCCTCCATGCAGATCTCCTCTAAAGCAGTGATGTTTTGGTCCAAATATCCTTATACCTATATGTTACATATCCTTTGTTGGCAATGATCAAAGTATTAAGTTGAACTTTTGTTCTTTACCAAATATTTATTTTTTACCATTATTTACGAATACATTGTTAAAGTAAATCAAGGGATTTTCCGGATTTATTTTCTTATTCATTCATGAATGAATTTTGTTTTGACTTTTGTTTTTGCTGTGACTTTAGGACCACAAGAGCTTCTGTCCTCAAACGTCATGAAAACCGTCAACCTCCAAACAGTAGAGTTCTACCAAAAAGTTCTATTGTGGTTTCACCTGACCAGAGGACATTTTCCCAATCCTCTTCTGGATCATCCAAATGCTCTCTAGCAGACCTTAGACGGCCTGCACATGTACTGGCTTTAGCAGGGGGGCACGTCTGGCCCTGCAGGGTTTGAGTCCCTGCTGGTGTAGTGCGTTACTGATGGTAGCCTTTGTTCCTTTGGTTCCAGCTCTCTGCAGGTCATTCACTAGGTCCCCCATGTGGTTCTGGGATCTTTGCTCACTGTTCTTGTGCTTTGCACTTTCAGGGCAAAGGTTTCACACCTCAATTGCACATTTTCCTTCACTTCTCCAGGATCTTCTCGCTCCATGTGCCGCTGGACTCCAGGATCCTGGTGGTTCTGATCTACAAGGCGTCTCCCGGGATCTCCGTATCTCTGCAGCTGAGCACAGACGTCCATCACTTCCCCCCAAACGACCAGCGGGACGCCAAGAGTGAGGCTTCCTTCTGGCCACACATTTGTTTTGATGGGAGGGGCAGGAACAGACGCTGTTGGGCTGCTTGGTCTTGGACACCATTTAGATTTACTGTGTAGGAGAATTTTAGGCTGAAACCCCAAAAGAATCCTCTCTAATAGTAGGACTTCTTTTCCTAAGTTCAGCTTTGAATTAATGCTTAGAACTGCAAATGTCTCACTTCTCTTCAGTTTGTGAGAAAACTGCCATCACGTCCAAAAAGGAAGAGTTTATTTTGTTTGTTATATTCAATGAGAATAGATAATTTCCTCAAAATGTGCAGCAGACCTGAGAAAAGTCCTGTTTGTGGTTCTGCAGCAGCGCCGGGACATCCTCAGCAGCACAGACCTCTGGGCCTTCCTCACTCATTCTGTTGGTCAGAAGAACCGTTCTGCCTCAGATTCTTTTTTTTAAACTTCTTAAAAATCCTCATTTTTTTCACATTTTTTTGTAGTTCAAGTTATTCAGGTTATAAACCGACCAATCAGAAGCCTCAGTAAAAGTAGGTGGTCCCAAGTCCAACATTCTAATCATTTGATTGACAGATTTTGTGTAAACCACTTTCAAGTGGAAGGGGTGTCCCGACAAGAGCACTCCTGATTGGTTGCCATGGAAACGTTGACTCAGACCGACTCGGATGAATTCCTGCTTAAGGCCGTGTCACACAGCTGAAAACTGGTCATACATATGTGGAGAAAATGAGAAAATTTTGGTCTTTCCGTGAAATTCACAAAAAAACTGCTTTAGAACCACAGAAGAAGTACAAACAAAAACACGTAAACCAACATAGAACATGTACCGTGTGATTATTGCGCTGTCTATATGGAATTCATCAGTGATTCATGCATCAATTACATACTTTGAACGCCGTATGCGTGATATGAAAGTTATGCATCGGTGGTTCATGCATGAAAAGTCTGTTAGACATACATAGAACGGTCGTGGAGAGACACAAAAATCACGCATGACTGTGTAAGATTTATGTAATAATTGCAAATAAACAACTTGATTTTGAATCTACCAAAACTTCTGAACATCTCAAAACCAAATTCACGTTAGGACCCGTCATCCGAAACCCTCGACGGACGTCTGAGCACATCGACAGACAACAAACGCCAAAAACACATATGAATTACATAGATCACGCATGAATCATGAAAGACCGACACGTGGACGATGCACGTCGTTGTTGTGTGACGCGGCCTTGACTGACTTCTGGTTCAGACATGGCGGCCTCCGCATTGCAAAAGACTGTCAACGGCATCGACTTCTTTGGTTGGAGTTGGAAGTAAACCACTTCCTATGGGTTCCAACGCATTCACTGATCCGGTTTCAATGCATTAACTGGTTCCAACGCATTCACTGATCCGGTTTCAATGCATTAACTGGTTCCAATGCGTTCACTGATCAGGTCCCAACGCGTTCACTGATCAGGTCCCAACGTGTTCAATGATCCGGTTCCAACGTGTTCAATGATCCAGTTCCAACGCGTTCATTGATCCAGTTCCAACGCGTTCATTGATCCAGTTCCAACGCGTTCACTGATCAGGTCCCAACACGTTCATTGATCTGGTTCCAATGCGTTCATTGATCCAGTTCAAACGCGTTCACTGATCCGGTTTCAACGCGTTCACTGATCCAGTTCCAACGCGTTCACTGATCCGGTTTCAACGCGTTCACTGATCCAGTTCCAACGTGTTCACTGATCTGGTCCCAGATGCTGTATGGCAGTGGTCCCCAACCTTTTTGTCACCGTGGACCGGTACAACGCAGGCACATTTACCGCGGACCAGTGGGGGGGGGTGAGGTGCAACACAAGGCACGTTTACCACGTTTACCGCTGCCTGTTAAAGGCAGATTTCCCTTTTTTAGCGGGTGCAGGTTCCTCTTCTGTCCCTTCATTGGACCGTTTCCCCCCGTCAAAGCAACTTTCTAAAGAAGTTTGTTTTTTGCTCATTTTGGTTATTTGGGTTTATTTTAGCGGGGTGTATCACGTGATGTTTGGTGTCGCGACTTTAACGTGCGTTAAGTGTGACGGGTGTAACAGAGAGAATCCGGTCAATTTTCAAAGTAAAAGGTTTTTTCGAAAAAAACAATAAAATGGAAATTATTTTTTCTTTCTGTGCGTCCCGGTGCCAAGTGTCCCGCGGCCCGGTACCGGTGGTTGGGGACCACTGCTGTATGGTATAAACGCGTCTTCATGTGAATCCACACAAACTCCTTTAGTCCAGATTGAAATCTGTTTTTAATCCGCCAAACGCTACCGGCTTCAGTCTGATTCACACCTTTCACTCCACAATGTTTTACTGCTGTGGTTTGAAAAGGTTTCCTTGTTTTGGGGCAAAATGTTCTATTTGCGTACAGGAGCTCTCATCGAAACACGAGGGTGTAATCTATTCCTGGCTCCTGGTGGTTGAACGGTTGCTTAGGAACTGAAACCAGACGCGTTTTTAATATGTGGGTTGATACCTGTGAGCTTAGTGCTGATGGTTGTTCTCCTGCGGCTGCAGCCGTCAGTCTGACTCCTGAGGCGCTGGACAACGGCCACCATTTAATGAAGCACTTCACTCATCTTCACCTGGATGGAAACCGGACCGCGGACGGTTGGACCTTCAGGTGAGCCATCCCGGCGGCTGCCACGGGCAGGTCTTAGTCTGCGGCTCAGGTGTGTTTCTCTGACAGAGGCTCAGAGGTGGAGCTTCGCGGCTGCATCCTCAGAGACGTTGGCGTGCTCATCCAGCGGGATGGCGAGCCCGGAGATGTGCCTTTCAGCTGCCGGCTGGGCAAGATCATGGTGAGACGGGGGCTCTTTTCATGTTTTCACAGCTTCCATCATGAAGACAAGATGACAGAACAGGACGGCGTCTGTCTGCTGTGACCATCTGACGGAGAACAGGAATCAGAACGCTGGAATGTCTTCGTACTGAACGTTACACAAAAACACAGACTTGGTCTCAGCCTCTTTTCAGAAACCACCAGAAAATAAACTGCATCCACTGCTGCAAGGCATAAATATGGTTTGGGACTTATTCAGCCGTACTTCACAGCCAAACTTCATATTTTAGTTTGATAAGTCCAAGAGGTCCTCGTGACAAACAGCAGACGCACTTATGAATGTCAGCAGGTGGCTGCAGAGCCCGCCCTGCTGCGGCGCTCCACCTGACTCCTGAATTCCAACAATTCATGCATGTTTACGTTATGGTACAGAGGTAGAGCGGTCAACCTCTGATTGGAGGATTGCAGTTTCGGATCCCGCCTTGTGTTGAAGTGAGTCTTTGGGCAAGACACTGAAGCCCTCATTGCCCCTGGTGGGAGAAGGTTGGCGCCTTTCGGTCGCGGAGTCGCCATCTGCGTGTGTGTGTGTGTTTGTGTTTGTGTGTGTGTTTGTGTCCATGGGTGACTGTAAAGCACAAAGTGGGTTTCCATCATGGAGCGTTTACACGAATCCTTTCTAAGCTGCTCAGACTCTTCTTTTCATTTGAACGATGATGATCTGAATCTGTCAGTGACGGGATGATCCTAACCCCCACCTCGCTGGTCTTCTCCTGTCAGGTGGTGGACGTGGCGAGTCTGGAGGCGCCCCCTCCCCCGGTGCGGGGGGTGTGCGTTGAAGACATCGTTTGGCTCCGTGGCTCTGGTACCCCCCCACAGCGGTCTCCTCTCCTGAACGCCACTCTGCGCTGGGAGTACTCCTCTGAGCTCGTGCATCACTTCAAAGTCCACCGGCGCCGTCTGAGAGGACCGGACCCCCGGATCCCTCCGGGCCCCCTGGAGCTGGTGGGCCAGGCGCACGCCAACCTGTTCAGGGTGACGGCGCTGGCGGTGCCGGAGCCACCAAGCCTGCTGGAGCTGGTGGTGGAACCGGTCCTCCTGGTGGACGTCCCCGTGCCTGAGGAGCTCTGGGGCAGAAGGCAGCTCAGCTACACGGAGGCGGCTGCACCGTGATGAGGGCCTCATGCAGTCTGTGACTGGAAGGAGGACTGACAGCATTTCCTGATGTTTGTGGATGAATCATTTCATCTGATCCTCCGTGATGCAGCAGATGATTCTGGGGGGGTCCTCCTGTGTGGCAGGCTCAGGAAAGACTCCCAGTCTTTGTTTGGTGGTGGTGGGGGGGGGGGTAGACTGGTGCTGTAATGAGTTACCTGATTAACTCAGAACACATCAAAGTTAGAGAAGAAAAATACTTGAAAAGCAAATATCTGCTGGGGGGGGGCTTATGATAACCTGACTGCCTCCCTTCATATGGAGGCAGATGCTTTTAATGAGACATGAAATGGCGTAAAAGAATATTCACATATATGTATACATATATATATGTATATATGTATACATATATATATGTTACCGTGGATCTATACTGAAATATGACGATAGATCAGATTTGAGTCTTTGTTCTCCTTTTTTCTGTTGAATGTTTGTGTGAATCCATGCCGTGTTTGTTTATGGCAGGGGTGTCAAACATACGGCCCGCCAGGTGGTTAGGTCCGGCCCACACATGAAGAGTAAAAATCATAAGGATGTTTAAAAAAGAAAGGAAGTTTCTAGTCCGTTCCTGTGGCGAGTTATGATTTTTTTAAAGAAAAAACCGAAGTGCGCAATTCTGCCACTAGGGGGAGGAAAGGAAAGGCAAAACAGATGAAACAGCATAAATCTGCACGTGCCAAAAGCAAAACCTAACAGCTCTGCGTCTGGGTAAGATACACTTTGGTTCCCTATGAGCCTCAACAGTGTTATCTTGCTATAAGGATGATCGTTAGTGACACCCTAATGACCAAAATGTTGTCAAAAAGTGAAGTGGAGTGAAGAGCTTTCCAGGAAAAACCTGGAGTTTTTCTTTTTTCACAAAGCTGAACGCAAAACCTGCATGCTTGGTCGCAGTGTTCAAAGAATACAACATTCATCACCACTATGAGACTCACCATAAAGAAAAGTTTCACCATTTTAGTTAAGAAAAGAGAAGAATTACCAACGTCTGCATTCAATGCAGCATTGACATCAGTGATGGAGCAGTGACTGACACTTTATTGTAAACACCAAACATCCAAACCATTTTCAGAGGTAAGCAGTCGACCTGTGCTAACACGAGTCTGTCAATTACCATTCCAGATCCAACATCTCTGAGGAGACATGGACGCCAAATGAAGGGATCCAGACATTTATTGGGTCGCTATTTCTGAAAACACCAACAACACAGATATATACAGCTGTGCATATCTATTAGACATGTTAGAGAGACCGTCACGCCTGAGTTTCTGGAGTTGATGGACACAACAGCTGATGATCTCTCTAGTCACTGCGCCAGACAATGATGTAGTGAACTGGTCATGTGATGTCAGTCTGGTCACTGATGGCATCCTATCAACGGTCAGGAAGAAGGCAGGTGTTGCCACAAAATTCAGGCATCAAACCAGGAAAAGATTCTTGGACATTTCATTGTGCTTTGCTCACTTGAATGACAGTAAATGTGTTTCTGTACAGGGTTTGAATCCTATATTGACGGTCAGGTGATGTTTAAGGAGAGAATGGAGGTTAGATGATTATGTTCACAAATGTTAGCAGGTTTCATTTTTTTAACCAACTTATCCGTCTGTGCGGGTCATCCTGAGGCTCCTCCCCTCTGAACTTCACTAAAGGTCGGGTCACAGATGTACTTTAGGAATGAAACAGAAGCAGAGGGTTGATCCACCTGGACGGCTGTCCTCCATCCTCGCTGGAGAGGACGATCTTCTCTCTGCGGGTCTGGATCTGAAATACTGACAGGTGGTCTTCCAGCCTCATCTTTCCTTCTCCAAATGAAAATGAACGCGCTGGAAGCCTGGATTGGTCAATAATCCATTCTCCATTTGAGTGACTTAGCACTAAAGTTTGCTCTAAACTTAAATGTTATCGGCTGCCACACCCCTGGGTGTGTGGAAGGTCAGACACAGCCACCCTAGCACACCATTTGGTGGTTTAACACCCAGTCCAATCCCTCAATGCTAAATGTCTTTGGCATGACTCAACCATGGATTTGAACCCGTGACCTTCCCGCCTCAAGGCAGACACAGCACTCCTTGGTCACTGAGTTTCTATGTGAAGTGTCTGCCCCGACAGGTGCAGACGTTCACCTGAGCTTCTGAGGCCTTCGGTTCTTAGCGAGAACATTTGGTGGTAAACCGCTCCGTCAGCGATGAAGCGCTTTGACCTCTGGAGGCGGGACCATCCAGAAGAGGTCAGACCAGCATTTCAGTCACTCATCCAGAAGACCCGTCCGATCCAGAAGCTCCTGCTTGAGTTCTGGTTGGGAGTCGGCCCATTTTCCAGGTAACTGAGGACAGAACCTCCAGCTCATCCAGCACCGGGTCAGACAACACATTTACAAATAAAAACTTTATTGATTCTTTGGACGCAGACATACAAAACGTAGAATCAAACCAAACTGCTGTTGGGATTTTGGATCATTAGTGATTGTCTGAGGCGTTCAGGCGGCTTCAGAGGACCATCAGTCCTGCTGAGTGACCATCTTCAGCATCTTCAGGGCCATCGCTCCCTGGTCTGACGGGATCTGACAACAGAACAAAAGATCAGAGACCACATGATGGACCCGGTTCCTGCTTCTGAAGACACAAAACAAAGATCATCGTGGAAATCTTTGGTCCAGACTCGGACATCTCGTGTCCAGACTTAGAGAAGACGATTCAGGCTTCATCTTCTTCAGCCTCCCAAACCCAGAAGAGCTCTGAGCTCCACAGGAAGCGGTCAGCTGGTAGAAGCTGGGATCGGATCCAACAGGGTGAAGCTGCTTCCAGCTGCTCACAGGTTTCAGCATCTTCCTGATGTTCCTGCGCTCTTTCCTTCCACCTCTGTTTAAAATGCTGCCTTTCTTGTCATTTTTGATTCATTTTTCTCATCTGTAAAGCCTTTTCCTCCCCCCCATGTGTGGGGGGGACAAGGAAAACTGGCCAGTGCTGACTCACATATGGACCGAGGGGGAAGTCCTGCAGCAAAACCCCTAAAAGTGACCTCCTCACAAACATTCAGACGTGAAGGCTCTTCCCGCTCGCCGCCTCACCATGTGACCAGCTTTCAGGATCCAGTAGAAGGAGAAGTTCTTGTAGGTCTTGTAGAAGGCTCCGGTCGCCCCCTGTGAGGCGGGGTCATCCAGCGGCGTCCAGCGCAGCTTGCTGAAGCCGGGAAGGCCGTCCCATTTGAGCCGCTTGACCCACTGCTCCTGACCTGTGAGGGCGGAGGTCGGCGTCAGCAGGCGGCGGTTTTTCCACGCGTGACGGACGAGGCGGCGGCTGCTTTACCCAACGTGTCCACGATGAGGTCCAGCTGGCCGTTGTAGACCGTGACGTTGACGCCGGCGCTCAGCAGCTGGTCGACCACGTCCACCACCGGCTTCATGAAGTCTCCTGCCATGTTGCTGAACACGTCCTCCGCCTGACCTGAACACAGCAGACGTGGGCGGTTTCTACCTGCTACAGGCAGAGAAACAAAGATGGAGGTCCGGGTTACCTCCCCAGGTGACATTCTGGGGAATGATGCCCAGCTTCTTCCTGATTGGTCCGTTCATGAGCTGGCTCAGGGACGGCCTCTGGAGGGGGCTGACGTGCCGCAGAGCCTGCAGAGCTGGTGGAGGAGCGGTCAGTAAAGACACAGAAGAAACGTGGGCGCATGCAGGTCCTTACAGATGAAGTCCTTCGCAGCGGAAAACCTCCGTTTGTCCTCCGACTCCTGCGTCAGGATGTTGTAGAAATTCACTCCGTTTGTGTTCTGGCAGAGGAAAAAACACACAAAATGAATCAGTGCATCTGTGAAATGTGTCCGCGTGGAGCGGGACGCCGTCTCTCACCTGCTCCACCACCGTCTCAGCCACGGACCACAGCTCTGTGGCCTTCAGGAAGCGCTGCTGCTCCACGGCCTGCTTCACCGCCTCCGCCGCGCCGCTCACGTCCGCCAGGCCCGAGTCGTCCAGCAGGGACTGCGCACAGCAGAGACGGACACTGCACCACCGACACCACCTGCAGCAGCCTGCGGCTTCTGTGCACTACTCACCGTGGTGTAGAGGTACGGACCCCACGTCATGACAGAGTCTGGAAGCAGAAATCACCAAAAACACTCTGATTGATCCTGAAAGCGTTCCCAGTGGCCTTTTTAATGATGACTCTGCACTTTTAGACAAATCTAAAACAACCTGTGGCGTTTTCTGGGACATAGTTTCTGCAGAGCAGCAGGAGTAACCCCACCCATCCTTCTAGCTTACAGCCCCTCCCAACCTAACATTAGCGTTAGTGCAACAAAAATGGTGATCAGCATCAGGTCCATCCATCCGTCCAGTTCTGATCCAGATTCCAGCTCAGACCAGGAAAACAAAGAGGTTCATGGATCTGTTGGTCTGCAGGTGGATGATCAGAAAGGGGCGGAGCTTGGAGACTTTGGCCCCGCCCGTTGTCGTTTGTATTCACTACAAGGTTTTTGCAACAGCATTTCACTGCAACAATTGACCAAAAGAATACTCATAAATGCAGTTTTCATCTTTCTGTCCTCCATCATCAGAAAAATGATACCAGAACACGTTCAAAACACCAAAAACGCCTTTTCCATCCCAGTGGCTCTTTAAGAAAAATGGCTTAAAAAACCCCCTCAGTGTTTCCTGCTTGAACAGAACCGGATACTGACCCAGCGGTGAAATCCACGAGTCTCCCAGAGCCACACCGGCAAAGCTGCATTTGACCGACCCCTGAGCCACAGCCTGAGGAGGCAGGAGAGACGCAGATCAGACACAGAGCAGCTGCCAGACGGATCAGGTGTGACAATGAAGTCTGAGGGACTTCACAGTAAGGAAACACACGGAAACGATGCTGGTACCAGACATGGAGGGGTTAAAAACAGCAGCAGACCGCCACCACAGCAGCAGCAGCAGCAGATCACCACCACCACAGCAGCAGCAGCAGCAGCAGACCACCCCCACCACAGCAGCAGCAGCAGATCACTCACCTTTGTGAGCTCCAAGGAGATGGCAGCGGCCATCTTCCCTCCATACGACTCAGAGAAGATGTAGAACGGGATGCTCTGTGGAGACCAAAAGAGTCTTTGATCATCCTGAGATCTACTTAGACCGCTTACAGGAACTGCTGCCAGAACCCACGAGCCCCTTTTTTGTGGTTTAGACGTGTGAAAGGCAGCTGTAGAACCTGGAACTCGGGCCGCTCCGTGAAGAAGTTCTGGAGCAGCACCAGCATGTCTGAGGCCACCATGGACACGTCTGTGGCGAAGCCGTCGGCCCGGTCCACGAAGCTGAAGCCGGTGCCCACGGGGTTGTCCACAAAGAGCACGCTGGCCGCCTTCACCTGCAGGGGACACAGGTGTGAAAAACCCCCTCCTGACAGCGGCCTCAGGTCTGTAGTCCAGACTCTGGTTCGGGTCCATGATTTCCCAGCAGCCCCACACAGGACCAATGAAACGCTGAGCTCACAGAGACGTCCGCCAATCACAACGGCTCCACTGTGGCTCCAACAGTTTCCCTCCAGAAGAAAAGCCTTCTCACCCAACTGGTGCTTCTGGGCTGTAGATCCCGATCCAAGGGCCCGATTTCCTCAAAGTTTCCAAATCCGCTTCCAGAACCCCCGGGTCCACCCTGAGAACAGCAGAGTTTGCTGTGAGACCTAAAAAACTTGTCATTTCTTTCCAAATTTGCTGTTTTGTGAAGGAAAAACACGACCAAAAAAAGATGTGATTGCAGCAGATGGAGACCTCTGTGACCCCTGTGACCTCTGTGACCCCTGTGACCTCTGCTTTATGCTCTTTGTCCTTAATAGCTCAACAGAAAAGATGAATCTAAAGCTGCTGAAATGAATCTGCATCAAAACCAACCAGAATCACCAATCTGTGGACACATGCGACCAACTGTCAGGCACGGTGGTGGAGGGCTGATAATGTGGGCTTCTCTCAGGCCTCTTCTGCCCAGCAGATTTTCCCCGTAGCGTTCTATACTTCAACCGTAAAAACTGTCAGGGTTTGGTTTTAGATCTGAAATTTTCCGTTCACACTAAACAACAACAACTGCACAAAGTCGATGCTACATCATGAAAGGTCGGCATCGAAGCGGGGAAAGGTCAAACTGAACTCATTTCTCGACCCCTCCCAGGCCTGACGGTGAAGGACAGCAGCGTCTCATGCCGACTTACACCCCCTTCATGTCTGCTGAGGTTTCCACCAGAACCTCCATTCTGATTGGCTGCAGGCTGCCCATTAAAAAGTGATAATGGACGCCTGAAAAAGTAGTTCCGGTCACACGGCCTAAATGTTGTGTATCACTGCGCTGGTTTCTACTAAAAACAACCTTTATCTTCCTCATCTGGACTAAAAGGAGCGGTAAGAGGAGAACTTTCTCTCTGAGCTGATGCTTTATTTAACCTGCTCTAGAGCGAGGTCGGTACAGGCTGTAGCCGTTACCATGACAACGCATGGCATAGAGTCTGGCGGTTTATTTGGGTGAAAAAACAAAACAATTGAATTCCTATTTATCTTTTTCATCGGTGACTTTGGTATAAGCGGGATAATGCCTGACAGGGGGGTTGGTTATCAGAACCGTCGGACTGTTCTGCAAAGTCCACTCATTTCTGATAATCAGGCATTATCCCTCAGTTATACCACAGTCCTCCTCCGCTGGACTTGTCCGTGTCGGTCATCCTCTCTGAAGAGGGACGGAACCGTTTTGATGAAGCAGCTCTATGAATCATTCACAGCAGAACGGACCGACTCCACTCAGGAACTCACTTCCTGGTTTTCTTCACAGACACCCATATTCTCTTTTTCTTATCTTTTTTTTAATCTCTTCTGTCTCCTCTGATGTTTTAGGGAGGAAAACGGAGGACATCAGAGGGATTTTGGACAGCTTCTCATTTTGAGGAAGTTGGAGATTTTGTGTCACTTAAAATAAAAATAGGTTTTCCTGTCACGTGACTGAGTCATTCCGGCATCGGATCACCTTTTTAGGGTTTTTTTTTCCTCCAGCAGAAGTCAGACTGCAGAACCTGGACAATAGATCCTCCATGGATTCTACTTTTCTCTATTTTAGTTCATGAACTTCCTTGTAGATTCAAAGTGCTGATGGAAATGTTTCCCTCTTCTCATCTTCATCACCAGCAGAACAGCTTCAGCCCACAGATCAAGACCCTTGAGCTCAGGTCATCTCTGCTCGTGTCAGCTTCAGACACGCACGCACACGCACGCACCTGCAGCCACATGACCAGCGGGAGCTCCTGGAAGCCAGCGTCGGCGTGATAGAGCCACCAGAACATGTGGGCCCCGTCCCTCACCTCCACGTAGTTCCACGCCTCTTTGGGTGGCGGGGGCGCGCACAGCCCTGCGGACAGACAGGTGAGAAGCAAAAACCCTGACGAGCATGCGCACACCGACAGAAAGAGAAACCGAGGTTACTTTCGTTTGACAGTCATCGGATTTACTGGAGCGAGGAAAAGTCAAGAGAGATGAAAGGATCTGGAGGCGGGAGAAGAAGTGATGAAGGAGTTCGGACCCACGGAACTCACCATCACGGACGAGCACAGCGGACGCGCAGAGCCAGAGAAGCGCCACGGAGCTGCACATTATTGCTGCAAACTGGTGGAGAGTGACGAGTCACGTGACCGAAAGTCACATGACCACGCCCAGGAGTCAGCTGATCGGCTGACTCCGATTCTTCGAGTTTTTTTTAAACAAGAAAACAGACAGAAAAAAAGAATATCCTCAGTTTCTGAAACGCAAAAATTTTAAAAGAATTTTTCTCATAGTAAGTGAGATTTTTTTTCATTCCAAAATTCCCCAAAGGTCACTGAGTTTCTGCAGAATCGACCTCTGCTGGTTTCCACGGCAACCAGCTGCAGTCAGTTATCCATCACCTAGTGCTGTAAAGGGCCTCTGTCTGTCTGTCTGTCTACATTGTGCTAACACTAAACTTTGGTGGCGGGAGGATTATGGTGTGGGTTTATATAGTTTCAGAAGCTAGGCTTAAGGCTTGGCTCCTTACTTTCAGGGAAAACAACTCTTTG
Organism: Oryzias sinensis; assembly: GCA_037389245.1. Lineage (NCBI taxonomy): Eukaryota > Metazoa > Chordata > Actinopteri > Beloniformes > Adrianichthyidae > Oryzias > Oryzias sinensis. Next base: position 1,030,513 of record CM074506.1, on the reverse strand, counting down.
TGCTTCATCAATCCAAAAGCCCTTGGACAATCCCACTATCACAAGAGTCTGAAGAACGGAGGGACCAAATAGTTTCAGACAGCATTTTAGAAATCTGCGCCTGATGTTCCACGATTGAATCCTGGTGATCCTCATGATGCCCTCCATCACGAGAGAAGGGCTAAAAGAACATGCTAAAAAAAAAACAGCAACACGATTTTATCCTGAGTGGGTCTTTGACCTGGAGGAAGAATTATTCAGATCCAGACCTCTTTGTCCAAACTCTGAACAGAACAGTTATAAATCCCTGTAAATCTCCCCAAAGAGCCCCGTGAATTATTATGGGATGCTGTTTTAATTTTAACGAGTGTAAAGGCAGATGGGAGACACTCCGGATCGGCAGAGGGCAGTGTCGTGACAAAAGCAGCGCTTTATCCTCTGCGCATGCGCGGGGCGGCGTGTTGTCGCGGAGGGTGTCATGGCGGCGCTCGGAGACAGCTTGATCCGCCTGCGGCTGCTCTTTGACTACCCCCCTCCGGCCGTGGCGGGGTGCCGCATGTGCTGGCTGCTCGTGGACCGGAACGCGTGTCGCGTGGTGGCGGACCTGGAGGGTCTGATCCGGCAGAAGTTCGAGTTCAGCCGCGGGAGCGTCCTCAGCCTGTTCGTGGAGGACTGCTACCTTCCGCACACGGAGAGCATCTTCGTCGTGCGCGACAACGACAGCGTCAGGTGCGCGCGCATCCCACACACAGCGGGGTCCTGATGTGCTGGTGTCGGTACCGAAACGGTTCGAGCCTGCAGGCTGACCCCACAGAGATCCGGACCTGAAGGACTTAAGGCCCAATCCGATCATTTTAGTCTGTTTTCAAAGTGTTCCCGGTGATCTTAATGTTTTTAGACAAACAATTTTAAAAAGTTCATCAGAAATTCACCTCTGACTTGTGGGCGGGACTGTTGGCGCTGAAGTAACGCCCACTGATGTCCCATCATCCCCTAGTTTACACTCTCTCCCACTAGCTTACAGCCCCAACCCAACGTTAGCGGTGCAACCAAAACAGTCCGTCCGTCCGTCCGGTTCTGATCCAGATTCCAGCTCAGACCAGGAAAACACAGACGTTCATGGATCTGTTGGTCTGAGAAATAAACAGCTGTTAGTCATTCATTCTATTGGTCAGAAGAAACATTCTGGATCTGAGACTTTTATTTAAACGTGCTCTTGTTAATCCTCTTTTATTCACGATATATTTTTCTGTAAATCAAGTTCTAAACTGACCAATCAGATGCTTCAACAAAGGTAGGCGGAGCCTCCTGGCCACCCACATCAAATGGTCAAAACATTTGATTGACACGTTCTCCAGAGCCCACTCTCAAGTGGCAGGGGTGTGGACCTCTAACAAGCTCTCTCCTGATTGGTGATACTGGTTGCCATAGAAACATTGACTCCGACTGACCAATCACTGCTTCTTGACGTCGTCTGGCTCCAACATGGCGGTGTACGCTTAGCAACAACAACAACAAGAATGGGGACTGCACTGACTTCATTTGGTTGGAGCTGGAAGTCGTTTTCTATGGATGACGTCACACTCGCTCGGTCCAGTTCTAAAGAATCAGTCAATGGTTCTGATGGGCCTTGGTTGATCAAGATGCAGTTTGGGGAAATGTCCACACAGACACCACGGGGCCATTTTTCTATTCCTGCCTGAGGCCTGTGCGGTCTGAGATGAAGCTCGGGCCTTTCTTCTTCCTCTGACTATGAACGCTCTCTTCAGCATGGGTTTGGGGGGGGGGGGGGGTTACATTGCAGACTGGGCCGGTTCTGGACGCGTTTCATGCAGAAATGTTTCTTGCTCTGCAGGGTGAAGGTGGATTGTGTGGCTGCGCTGAATGGCTACAGCAGCTGCGCAGACGCAGAAGGAGTCAAAAGCAAAAAGAGACGGAGAGACGGGGGGGAGGAGGGGCAGCTGGCTGAAAACAAGAAGAAGAAGAAGAAGAAGAAACGAGAGGAGGCCGGAAGGAGCAAGCAGGAGACGGTTGACAGGAGGGAGGCGTCTCCAGGGAGGAGCAGGAAGAAGAAAAGGAGAAAGGAGGGGGATAAAAGTAACACTGCTGCTCCTAAACCTGCTGCCCCCCCCAGAAAAAACCCGCCCAGTGCCCCCCCATCAGCTGGAAGCAACAAGAAGAAGGCCCCAGCCAAAACGCAGAGTTCCTCCACAGAGTCCAGCAGTGAGGAAAGCAACTGCCCCAAAAGAACTGCTGCCAGAACGGCGCCCCCCACCCCTGCTGCTTCCAAAACGCCCCCAAACAGCAAGCCCCCCCAGAAGAGCACACGGCCTCCCTCTTCATCGTCCTCAGAAACAGACTCTGATGGAAGTGCCCCCACCCCCAAATGCCCAGAAGCTCCGTCAGCGCTGAAACAGACAGATGGGGTCCAGGCAGCCCCCCCTCAGGACAAAGGGGCGGAGCCTGCTGATGCTGGGAGTGAGGAAGAGATCCAGCTGGTCATCCGACGGCCGCAGCAGCCTAACAGACACGCGGACGGCCTCTGGTCACGGCGCGGCGGCGGCTTGGGGGCGCGTGGAGGTGCTGGGGGGGCGGCAGGCCGGGGCTTCAGCGGTCAGAACAGCGACATAGAGCCCCCCCTCCAGGCGCGGTCCCCGACCAACACGCCACCGCTCCTCCAGGTTGGTCTCCGCCCCTTTTCTCTACTGCTGCAGACAGAGGAAACGTCTGAGTCTGGTGCTTGTGTGTCTGCAGAACGGAGCCGGGGGCCCCCCCACACGGGACTACAGCTCCATGCCCCTGCTGGCCGCTCCTGCACAGCCGGGGCAGAGGATCGCTTTCAAGGTGAGGTCCGTCCTCCAACGTCAAAGGGAGGGGCTCCGCTTGGACTTAGAAACATCCCAAACAAAAGTTTAAACCTCAAACGTCCAGAAATCTGACAACTGATGACAGAATTTAACAGAGGGCAGAACAGCGGCTGCAGCTGCTCCAGCTTCTGCTGCTCCAGCGTCAGCTGAGACGTTTAACAGCAAATAAAGAATCTGCTGTTTTAATCTATCATGAATACTGAAAATATCTGCTGAGATACTGACCAATGTACTGTAACAATGATGTCATCATTCATTTAAATAGGGGATAGAAGATTTTCACTTTGTCCTGTACTTTAGCTCTTTTGAGCCTTCTGGTTTGCCGTAGCACAAACTGATGATGTTTGCTTCATTCCTGCACAGCTGCTGGAGCTGACGGAGAACTACACCCCCGAGGTGTCTGAGTATAAGGTCAGCCAGCATCCACCAAGACGGCCGGGTCTCTAGCAGCTTTCAGCCTTTCTCCTAAACACTTGTGTGTCTCTGTGTGCGTTTGTCATCTTAGGAGGCAAAGATTGTGAGCTTTGACCCGACCACCAAACAGATTGAGCTTGAACTTCTTCACGCCACTGAAGGTAGGGATCCTCTGGGTGCAGTGGTGAGTCTGATCTGAGCAGATGCTCTGTCGATGTAAAGGTTGTCTGCACCTGTGACCTTCAGCATGCTCTGAGTCGTCTGCAGACACGATTGCTCGACTGGTACCGACATGGTGAAGGAGCTTTTATTTTGGTGAAGGAGCTTTTATTTTGGTGACCTCTCTACACCTCAGTTCCTGATTGAATCGTTTGCACAGATTTGTGTCTCACCTTGGATGGAGGCGGAGTCTCACAGATGGAATGTTCATCGATCTGACGTCCATTTAACTTTTACCATTAAACACATTTAAGATCAAAGGTTTTTTTATTTTAAATTTCCATTTAAAAACATTTTTGTGTTGTTTTTTTTACATAATAAGGGAAAAAAGGCTAAACTTACCTTCATTGGAAAAACCCTTTAACAGAAAATGTGGATTTTTGACCCACATTTCATTTTCGAGTTGAAGATTATAAATTATTCCCATTATATAAATTATCTTTTCTAAAACACCTGAACCACAGAACAAACCTAAACACTTTGTGGATGAAGATGACTGAAAAAGCTGTTTAGATCCATTTAGTGTAGGAAGCACTTCCTCCGCCTCACAGCCTTTCTACGGAGCCCCCCAGGTGCCAGTGGTTAAAAAAACGCGTTCACGGATTACCGATCCGTACGGAGGAATTAGTAAACCATAAACGCTTTATCAGTTTGTTTTCTGAACCACTGGCACCTGCAGGGCTCCGTACCGTTCAGACTATCATCCACCAACTACCAGACTGAATCCTGGTGGGGCTGAAATCCCCCCCAGGCTCACCTGAGTCCACTTTTATTGGTTCCTGTATTCCTCTGTCCTTGTCATCCATCCATGCTCCTCCTGCAGCTCCTGCTGAACCGGGCAAGTTTGACCTGGTTTACCAGAATCCAGACGGCTCCGAACGAGTGGAGTACGCCGTCCCCAGGGGGTCAAAGGTGAGCCTCCTCCCGGTCAGTGGATCCTGTCCTGAAACATCCGTCCTGACCCCGTTTGCATCTCCTCCAGGTGACGGAGCGCTGGGAGTCTCTGCTGGAGCCCAGGCTCATCCTTGAGGTTTGACCTTTACGTCTCCGCTTTGGCCCAAAGGAGTTTTTGACCAAAGAACTGAAGTCTGGAACACACCGGTTTGATGTTTTGTACAGTTTTGTGACCATGGCCACCTGCTAATAAACTTTTTTATGAAATGATCTGCAGGTTTGAGTCTGCAGTCTTTCCTATAGCCTACTGCTGTCATGAATGTAAATTATTGTCATTCATTCAGCTCAAAGTGTCTAAAAAAGTTCTTTACAAAGGATTTAAAGAGCTGGAGGATTGATAATTATCAGACATTTTTAACCCTGTGAAGCCCCCAACATCAAAGAATTGACAGAAAATTCTTTTTTTTATTAGGATGTGTTTTAAACCCTTTGATGAAATCACCAAACAGCAAATAGTAATATAATTGTATGAGATATAAATAGTATCAATTATATGTTGGGGACTGTCAAGGTTTTGGTCACAACGTTATTGTAACCCTTGTTCTATCCTAGGCACTTTAACATTGGGAGTGGGGTCATCTAGACCCACTAGACAGTGGGGTCATCTAGACCCACTAGACAGTGCTCTGAACCTTTTTTCTTCAATGATTTGTGATCTTCACTGGTGTCCATGGATTACATGAAATCTTTCCACCTTTATCCACCTTTGTCATGGTAGGGGGAACACCTCAATGGAAGGGGGGGTCATCTAAGATAGAACAAGGGATAAGATGCAAAAATATAGACCTGAGTTTTCAGGAAAAAAGCGTCTTATTTAGCCACTGTCTCAAATTTGATCCACACATTTTTAACATTCATTTAGAATTGATCAACATTTGAATTATTCCAGTACAGCAAGCAGTAAGTTAAACATTAATAACAATAGATGAGTTATTCTCATCATCAATTTTAGAACGTTAGCTAAACTTTTAAAAAAATCCTTTAAAAAGTTAAGATTGAAGGGAAGCAGCCATTTTGAAATGATGGGAAAAGACCTTCTACTGCCCCTAGTGGACTGGCGATGAACTACAGTGACTCAGTTCTATCCACAGGTATTGATCATGCTAGTGAGGTAGGGGTCTTAGAAAAAGCATGTAATAATGGGTGTAATGACTAATCGATTTCTATTCCTACGATCCAACCAGATTGATCTTGTACCATAAAATGAGATAAATCAATATTGCAACAAAACACACGTGATGTCATGAACACGGATCAGTCCATCATTCCAGTCCAATGTGTGGACAGACTGTGAATAAAGTCATGTGACCATCCAGTGTTTAGAATGTTCTAGAATGTTCTCTTTGGATTCTCTGGATGTGGAAAAACAACAGTGGTGAACTTTAGAAACTAACATGTGAATGGATTTGACATTCATTCTAGTTTACTGGTTGGTTTGGACACAGATTTCATTAACTTGATGATCTGGAAGAAATCCAAGAATCTGGAAAACTGTTCAGTAGCAGGAATTTCTGTCTGGAAGTTTGGATGAAGAGGATCTGGATCCACTTTAGGAAAGAGGATCTGGATCCACTTTAGAACAGAGGATCTGGATCCACTTTAGGACAGAGGATCTGGATCCACTTTAGGTCAGAGGATCTGGATCCGCTTTAGGACAGAGGATCTGGATCCACTTTTGGACAGAGGATCTGGATCCACTTTAGGACAGAGGATCTGGATCCACTTTAGGCCAGAGAATCAGATCGTCAACCACAAATTATGATTGGAATCAAATCATTAACACATTTATGACGTTTGTCAATTGGATCTTGGTCATCAGGTGACACAGTGACGTATAGCAGAGTATCATCAGCATAGCTGTGGAAGTTTACGCTTCGTTTCCTAATTTCCGAGTGGCAGCATACGAGTAAAAATAAAGAGTGGGACCTAAACCTAATTGACCCTAAATCATTATAAAATCCTAATAAGAGAGGATTTTAAAATCAATGGAGGGAGCGATTACAACATTAAAAAAAAAAATTGGTATTGGCACAGTCAAATCTGTAAACTTAAAATGTAACTTACATGTACGATATGAACATGTAAAGGTCCAATAATAAGTATTAATGCAAATAGAAGAGTCACCCAAAATGAGTACATATTTATTTATTTATTTTATTATTTATTTTCATTATTTATTTTCAACTGATTTATGGGGGAGCCGGTTTAGCTCGTGCTGGTTTGCGGCGCCCTTGTCCGTGAAACCAGGGTTCGACTCCGGGCTGCTCCCTGTTCCCTTCTCTACTTCTGTGCCGGTCCCAAGCCCGGTTGCCTTGAGAAGGTTGCGTCAGGAAGGGCATCCGGCGTAAAACATTGCCAAGTTTAACATGCGACTTGGATAATCTGTCCGTATATTTTATGACCAAATGATGTATTTTGAAGGTCAAAGAAGACTTGAACTGATAAAGCAAAGCTGTTTTTGCCCCCCCTTAATCGGGGGAGTGTTCGGAGCGCCAGCAGTTTGCATCTGTCCTCTGCTGCCCCCTACAGGATCACTCCCGCAGTTGGCCGCAATTATCTGAGCAGGACCTGTCAAAATTAAGACAAACAGCAGCACCAGAGCAAGTTCAAGAAGTGACTGCATCATTCCTTCCAGAAAAAGCAGCTTTGGAAAGACTGTTTTCTCCTTTCGAGCCCCTCAAACCTGGAACACAATCCCAGAAAACATTGGAGAGCTCTCCACTTCCATCCTTCTCAAAACAATTAAGAACATGGCTGCTGGAAAACCAAACTTTAGGGACAATGCCAGAAAACTGTTTGCTAACAAAAGTAAAAATAAATCATTGGGGGGTGAAAAAAGTGGTATTGGTCTGATTTTGGCCATTTTATTGATGTATGATTTGGGGAACTGTGTAGTTTAAACTGTTTTAAACGTAATCTAAGTTATGTTAATTTTATGCACTTTACTATACTGTTTGTTGTATACATTGTCCCTTAAAGAAATACAAACATCCGGTTGAGTCGCCCTAAGTTTCAGCAGCAGAAGCATTTCTGGCTGTTCTTGTCAGGGCACATGCGCAGTAGGCCTCTCCACGCTTTTGCATTGCACAGAAGCTTAATAACAGAAGCGGCGGCGGGTCTTTCTGATGTTTGAAAGCCAGCTCTTTTTTTTATGGAGCCCGGACAGGCCCCGCCCCTCCGTGGGTGTCGGACGCGGCAATGATTGGCTGGAGATGACATCATCCTTCCCAGAGCCGCCGTTGGTAAAAGGATGAGCTCATCGCCTGGGAGGCAGAGAGCTTCAGCGCGCGGACAGGAGGAGGACGCATCTGAACCCCGCTGCAGGTAGACGGTAAGATGAGGCGTGCACGATGCATGCACGAGCCCGCGTCAGCATGAACCGCGCACGCGTTCTTCAGCTGCTGCATGGACTCGGCTCTGAGCGAAGCGTGCTTGTTTTCGTTTTGCGTGACCTGCGTCACCTTTGACCCTCCACAGATGGTTTGGTCCCTGGAGCGTGACGCAGGCCCGCCCCCGCTGTCCGTGATCCTGCCGCGGCTCTACCTGGGAGCGGAGCGTGACGTGACGCAGGTGAGAGCAGCGCGCCGCCGCTGCAGAAACAACAACAAACCGGAGAGGTGCTGTGAATGTGACGCAGATGCGTGTGCTCGTGCTCGTGCAGGAGCGCCTGGCCTCTCTGGGGATCTCCTACGTGCTGAGTGTGAGCCGCTGCACCCCCCAGCCCACCTTCCTGCCCTGCTCCAGATACCTCCGCGTCCCCATTGATGACTCTCTGTGGGACGACCTGCTGCCCTGGATCCCCAAGGCGCTGCACTTCATCGGTCAGGACACCCCCCCCCCCCGTCCCGCACGGACCCACGTGACGCGCGCGCGCAGGTCTGTTAACCGTCTTTGTGTGCGCAGATGCGGCCTTGTCTGCCGGGGGCTCGGTGTTGGTGCACTGCGCGGCGGGGATCTCCCGCTCCCCAGCTCTGGCTGTCGCCTACGTCATGTACCGCCTGGAGATGGACCTGGACCACGCCTACAGGTGAGGGCGCATGCGCAGAGGTCCTCCTATGACCATAGAGGAACCCATCAGGGATGTTTCTGGACACAGTTTGGGACAGTTCAGCAGGCTCTTCTTCTGGGGCAGGGGTGTCACATCTCAGGCCTGGGGGGCCCGCCTCCTGCTGGTTCCCATGAACCCCGCCTTACCTGCTGCTGATTGCCTGGATCAGGTGTGTTTAGCCAATAAAGAGCTGCAATGGCAGGTTTGTTGGAAACCATGTAGCCCTTGAGGAGTTTGACACCCCGTTCTAAAGGATCTGCAAGTCCCAAAAACAGGAGAGCATCATGGGAAATCTCTCCATGTATGATGAAGGTTCAATTCCTGCTCTGATTCAAGCGTGTCCATGATTTGGCCTCATCCTGCTGCAGCTGTCAGCTTGTATCTCTGGTGAAAATGGTGGTTTTGGTGTTTTTTACATGATGGAGGAAATTAAAAGGAAAACTCAATTTCTGAGTGTTTCTTTTTCAAGTTGTGGTGAATCCACAGCTTGTAGAATCTATGCTAATCCAAAGTCTTCCAGCCCCGCCCCTTTGACCAACAGATCCATGAACGCCTTTGTTGTCCTGATCTGAGCTGGAATCTGGATCAGAACTGGATGGATGGATCTGATGTAGCTGCCATTTTTGCTGCATGTTAGGTTGGGGGTGTAAGCTAGCAGGATAGCATGCACAGATGGGTGATGGGGAGAGGGGTGGGGTTACTCTGCTCCAACTGTCCCGTCCACAACTCAGAGGTGAATTTCTGATGAACTCCTGCCGCTCTGCAGAAACTGTCCTAGAAAATGACAGATTTTGGCTAAAAACGACATCCTCAGAATTAGAAGTGGTAATTAAATTACCCACCGTATGGGTATGGAAGCATTTGTGTCTTATGATGGGTTAGATGCTATAAAGTATTCAACCAATCGTTGTTTTCCTGTTTCTCTTTCTTTATTCTAGTATCTTCCTCCATTTTTTGTTCCTTAACTCCTTCTCCAATTTTTCGTCTATTTCAACCGTTCAACTATTCAAATCTTCAGCTCTTTCATCTTTTTCCAGCTGTGACTTTTGCTCCTTCAAATCCTTGAACTTTTCCAGATATTCCAGGATTTTTGCCTCCATTGAAATAAATGGGGAATCCTTGGTGCAGAGTTCGCTGGTTCGATACCCGGCTCTGGCATTTTTCACAAAGATAACATTTTTGTTATTGTGCTGTTTTCCCTTTATTTATGGTCAACTTTTATCATTTCTTTATTTAATTTATTTTTGCCAATTATTAATCTTTTAAGTTTCTTTTTCATTCAGCAGTATAGCATCAACACTGCATTTTCTTCTGGAAAAGCTGCTCCTTCTAGTTAAAAATAAAAGTCAAATACCTGAAAGGCTTCTTCCTTTAATTTTTAATCATGAGACAGACATGCTTCCATATGTGGGACTTTAAAAGCAGGCAGAGGCTGCTCAGGTTATTCTGGATGAAACACCAACCCTGAGTCTGAACCTTCTTTCCCGCCCACTGATAAAAGTTCACCAAACTTTCTTAAAATGATGCAGAACAGAAACCACAGCCTGGTTATTTAAAAATACTCTCTGAACACTCTGGCCCTTTAAAAGCCTCAACGGCTGACAGCTTCCTCACTCCTCAGCTCCATCAGCTGTTCACTCCAGAGTGACCAACACTGCCCCCACGTGGCCACGCGGCGTAACTGCTTTTTACAAACTGTCCGGAATGTCAGCATGCTGCCGGTCTATGGGAGGTCTAAATTTGTCACAGGGGGGAGTGGGAGGGAAGTAGCAGCTGCTCAGCCAGTAAGGAGGGGAGGGGGGTATCACCCATGGGCCATACAAAGCCACTTGTTGCTTTAATAATTGTTTAGGTTTGTTTTTTTTCAAACTCATGTTTTTATCTTGTGGCCCTACACTTGAAGCTGGTTAAGTTCTCCGTCCCTCTGCTGAATCCCATTCCAACTAGACTGGTGTTTTTCAACCAGTGTAGTGTGCCGTGGGAGACGGTCTGGTGTGCCGTGGGAAATCACCCCCATTCACTGATCTAAAAACATTTCCCATCTTCAGGATATCAGCTCTGTGTTCATCCAAACACAAAACACTGAGTAGTTAGGAATATGAAAGATCATAAAATACTTTTTTCTTTGTGTTTATTTGATTCTATCAAAGACATTTTGATAAGAATGACGGTACCGGGATTTAGCAGCTTCAGCTGTTTTAGGAAAAGTCCCGCCCCTTTAACTGTCTCCACCAATCATTCTTGGAGGCTTAATCACATGTCATCAGTCTGACCAATCAGAAGTGGTTAAAGTCTTCACTTCCTTGTTCTGATTCTGCTCATAAAGTATCTCAGTTCCGACAAAAATACCAGCTAAAGCTCGTCTATAGCGGTGTAGACCGTGGAACAAGAGAACAAAACAATGAAGCTTAGAGAACCGAGTCTGTTCAATTCAAATTTATTTGTATATCCCAAAATCACAACAATTGTTGTCTCAATGGGCTTCGTACTGGTTATTGTAAGGTAAACATACAATCAAAAAGGATCATAAATTCACAGAATTCCATAGAATAATACTAAACTTTAACTAAACTTACTAAACATCCCTGCCCTTAGACCAAGGGGGGTCTAAGGGCAGTTTTTTTAGGGAGTTTTTCCCTACAGAGAAGGGGCTCTGTAGGGAAAAACTCCCTAAAAAAATTGGAATCCGGGAAAAACGAAGAAACCTCAGGGGTGCCCACATGAAGGAGGGATCCTCCCCCAGGACGGACAGGCGATTTACCAGAACTCTTAGAGAAGAATTAACTTATCTAACTCTACAACTACCTGTTTAAAGTCCAGCAGACGAGCTTCATCCAGATGGAGTTGGGGGGACAGTCATTGGCGCGAGTCGAGCCGGAGACAGGAACCACAGCCAGGTGTAGGAGTGGAGCAAAGGCGAGGTAGACGGTCAGGAACTGGAGCACGGATGAGCCAAGTGGAATCTGGAAGCACTCCCACTCCCCAGGAGGGGAAAGAGGGAAAGAGGGACAATACATGAATGACTGCACCAAACAGAGGCATGGAGAACTAAATGATGAATAATGATCAAGAATAGAGGAGAGGAAGAGTAGAAGTAGAAGAGAAAAGAGGACAGAACCCCAGAGCACCATAGTTACCCCAGCTTCAAAATTACTAGCAGCTACTAACAACTAATAGTTATTGTTATTGAGTTTAATTTAAACACATTAACATTAAGTTAAATAATCTCTGAATACTAACTAGTCTGACAATAAGCCTGTCCACAGAGGAATGTTTTCAGTCTAACTTTGAATGTAGAAACTGAGTCGGCCTCTCTTCCATGAGCTGGGAGTTTATTCCATAAGACAGGGGCTTGGTGGCTAAACGCTCTACCTCCAACCGTACTTTGACTAATTCTAGGAACCACAAGCAGTCCTGCATTATGCGAGTGAAGTGTTCTGTTTGGGTGGAGTCTGTCTGCGATCAGCGGCTGTTTTGCACTACATCTCCCATGATGCATCAGGTTAAAGTGACAGCGTCTCAGCGTACAATGAGTCTTCCCTGTTAAACGTCTTAAACCACAACGAACACACATTAAACAGTTTTTAAATCTCCTTGATGAGGTCAGAGGTCAGAGGTCAACAGTTTAGTTCTCCTTCCAGGTTTGTGTTTCTTAACAGCCAAACATCCCAGAGTTTGGTCCAAGTCATTTTTACAACTGAAACACTTTTCTATAACGTCTGGATTATTTTATATGTTAAACTTAAGAAGAAGAAATAACAACATTTAAGAAACAGGATGAAGGTGAAACAGACACAATTAAACTAAATTGAAACAATTTAATCATCTAAAAAGAAATAAAAGATTTTTGTTAAAGTTTTCAAAGAATTCATTTTTGATTAAGACAAAAGAAAAACTAATAAAACTTCCACATGTTCACTTTATGTGTGGCTACAGAAAACAGAAATATAATGTTAGTTTTTTGTGTCAAATTTATCAAACATATTGTGATCATATTGTTCAAAAATTACAGTTTCTTTTGCACCAACATAA